>OMNM01004229.1:8049-52305 GCA_900302745.1 Parablennius parvicornis | reverse complement strand
TCAGAAAAAAACTCATCAGTACACTTTTTGTGAAATACACTTTCTTCATTATATTCTGTGTTATGAGGAGAGGATTGATCTGAACACCAAACATTACCAGAGCTTAATGACATGTTGGCATAGATTTCTTCATTGTTAATCTGAAAAAATCTAAGAATACAAAGTAGTGCACATATTGAAAGGAAAGTAGCACTGAACTGTTTAAGGGCAACAGCACTGAATGTACATGCCATGCCTTGAAAATATAATTCACTAGAACTGTACTTACGTCAGGAGCAGTTCTCTCCATGTTGTCCACTGGATCTGTCAAAACTCCTGAAATCATAAGTGGAAGACAAATCCAAAAGGCAGCAAAACTTATATTTTGTGTCTGCATGTTGATTTTATTCATCAGCTGACATTAAATAAGAAACGTGAATTCAAACTGCACTGAAAGTTCTCCCTGCTGCTTTCCAGTTAGATGTGTCTGAATAGAAACCCACAACGAAAGCAAATACACAAAAACACACTCCCTGAGCCTCTTAATTTCATCCACATGTTGGCTAAAAATGCTCACATGATATATTCCAGATGCCAGAAAAAAAAGTATTGATGTAATAGAACTGTTTCTACTCCCATTCTTGTGATGCGCGAGCCATGAGCGAATCGTTCAAAACCTGTGAGTCACTATACTGACCAGTGACTTAGGAGTCATCAAGTCAATTAACTCATAAATGTTTAAGTGGCAACCATGACAAGGAATGTCCAAATTCTCAATAAGCTAAGAAAATGAGGCTCAATGCTTCCTTTATAACCTTCTTTAGCCTAGGAAACACTTATGCATCCTTTAGCAAAGGAGACGGGATCATGCTGCCCCACAATTCCTTGCAGCGATAACATTTAAAGGGACCTGCTCATCTGAGCATTCAGAGAAACTTACGATGATTGAAAAGGGAGCAGATCATGTAAGTAACCAAAGAAATGAACTGCCTTGAACAACTTTAAATCATCTAAAACCAGATCCCAACAATGAATGTTATATGTGTTGGAAAACCAACACAGTAAACATTTTGTGCAGCCTGCTCTGTTTGATTTTATTTATTTGTGGCAGTCGTTAACCATTTCATAAATTACATAACCATTTCCGACAGTCACTAGTGGACACACTCTTCAGTGGGAAGAAGAACACGACAAAGCAAGGCTGGGAGTAAGCATAGTTGTTTTGAAAAAACGTTTTACTATGGCGGGGCATTGTGAATTAAGTTAATTCTGACCTACAGGCAGGTGATGAAGGAGATGGCGCTGGAGGGGCAGGTGACTGCCAAGCACGCCTAAAAAAATGGGATAACTTAAAAACTAAATACAAGGTAGGCCAAAGCAAATCATCTGGCTGGGCACTGTGGTGGGCTAGTGTTATTATATTCCCTTTTAAAACTGTGTCATGTCGGCTACATCAGTCTTGTTGCAATTGTATGTGCCTATTATGTATCTAACATTACTCATTTGCAGGAAAAGTAATTATGATGAGACCCAAGTTTTATAATATTGCATTCATTGTTTTCAATCAAAGTAATGTACAAAGCTGATGGAACATTTCAATTCAGCAATTACAACAATAGGTCATCTGTTAGCGTTCAGGAAAAACCCCAACAACTCCACAGGAAAAAGCATCACAGGACAGTGGAAAGGAAAATCTTCCTTTAACAGGCAGAAACCTCTGACGGAGTCTCGGAGGTGGCAGCCATCTGCCTCGGCTGGTCGGGGTTAGTGGACGGAAAGAGGAAAACATGAGTGATGGCAGGTCTGCCTCCATGGACACACCTGGCGCTGGGCTATTGGTGTGTGTGCATGTGTGCGTGCATGCGTGCGCGTGTGTTACTGCCCCACCTGTCCTTTGAGTAACAATCTTCTATGCATGGTGTTAACAGGAGTTGAAGATTCTCCCCACCGGAACGGGAACAGACAGTGGTGAGGCAACTGCAGTTACTTGGCCGTGGTTTGATGCCATGCTTGGGGCTCTGGGGGAGGGACTTTCCATTCAGCCTTCCACCCTCATTGCCTCATGTCCGCTCCCACAGGAAGAGCAGACTGCTGCTGAGGCGTGATTGTCCTCATCCTCCCTCCAGCCCTCCACAGATGATGAAGAATTTCTGCCACCAACCAAAAGGCCAAAGAGAGTTGGGCCCCTATTGACTTTCATGAGATAGCAGAATGAGCAATTCTTGAGTCTGCTGGGCGAGCTAGTGAAAAATAAGAGGTAATCAGGAGAGTAAACCCTGACACGATACATACAACATGACTAATGATATAGTTTTGAATAGCTTTCGCCTTGTTATAGGTTATTCACGATGCTGACTGGTGTTGTCGCTGAATACTTATCTGGGCCTGAGTAAGTCTGTGATGTGTGTGGCTGTGTTTGAGTGTGCGAAGGTTTCCTTTGGAAACTGGTCATTAACTCTGAAATCAATCCCTTGCAGCTCCCTGCTTTGGCTCTTCACCAGTTCCTTCTGTTTGAAATGTTCAAACTTTGTGATGATGAAGCCACAGCGCTGGTTGTCCTGGTGTCTCCCTCCGAGGCACTGGACCCGGGCAAAGGTGATGTTGTTCACGGTGTTGGTGGGCAGCTTCAGTCTCATTTGCATGAGGTTCCACAGCGAAGTCTCGGCGTCCTCCTCCGGCCGCTCGGGCAGTCCCACGAAGACAAGGTTGTTCCGCATGCTCCGAATCTGGAGATGGAGGAAGTGTGAATGCTGTCCAGGATTTCCTCAAACTGCTTTCTTGGAGAGGAAGCTGCAGGTGGAAAGAGCTCCAGGTGGCTCCTCTTGGAGGACCAAGACAGCGGAGTCTTCGATATGATGAGACGATTGATGAGAGATCAGACGCTGGGTGCTGGTCTCTGATTCCGGGGAACCTCTGCCCCTCGTGGTAGGTCAGGAGAGGAGTTGAGGATTTGAGGCCTCTGTTGCAGGCCTCTGGTGTTAGCAGGATGAGCTAACCCTGCTTCCAGCAGCTTCCAGCAGCTCACCTCCGCAAAAAGCAGGAGCACCAGAAAGGGTGAAGAGAATCTTTCAAAGGCTTTTGATAAGGTGGGGGGATTTGAAGGTGTTGAATCCTGGGGGCCCCAACAAATCCGTGGCTGGGAGAGGATTTGCATGGGGCTGCAGTGGCTGCAGGACCCCCTGCAGTGAGATGCCCTGGCATATTCCTGAATCAGACTCCACATGTCATGACCTCCTATCGTGATAAATGAAGATTATTTCATTAGCAATGAATCAACTTTTCTGAAGGTCATGCAATTATGCAAAACCCTGCAAACAAAGACACCCCCCCAGAAAAAAAAGGGAAAAAAATGCTATTATTCGGAGGTGGAATGAGGTGAGGGATCAAAGTGGGGTTTGTTGGTGGGGGCGATGTTGCACAGGGGGAGTAGATAGCTGTTGTGTTCTTGCACCTGTGCATCATGCATAATTCTCATAAAGGCCCACTTGCATGTGATTGCTCTCCAGGATCATTAATCATGCTCAGATCAGTGACAACTTGTTTCTCAAAAACTTCAAGTGGCTTGTTTTCTTTTTGGGCAGACATTTGCTTGACGAGGCAGAGTTTTTCTTTCTCAATTTTAATTAGTCTGTCTCCCTCCGCGATTGTCCTTGTATGGCCTTCTGCTCGGCCTCGCAACATTACACGGAGAAGGCACTGGACTTGGAGGGTCCTGGAGTCAAAGGTCCCGGACTAGGAACCTAAAGGCCTTTTCCTTCAAAAGTGCAGGATGGACTGGAACGGACAGGAGCAGCACGGCAAAGCATACCCCGCCGGACATTTGTGCTGCCTTTCCACCGCAGAGGGAGTAGGTGGGATGGTGGGCGGTGCGCAACGATGCAGGCATGTGATGTCGTCGTGCAAGAGTGAAAAGCGGATAAGGATTGCTGTTACAAATGCGGGAGAAGTGGAAAAAATTCAGAGCCCAATGGAGGATTTTCTGGTCATCGTTTTTATGTTTTAATGGTTCCTGTTTTGCTTGACGGAACAGTCAATGCGTGAGGAAGCAATCAAGAAAGCTTCCAGGAGAAGAATGGAAATGTTACAGTCGATGGTGATCCCTTCAGGCGAGAGCAGAACAAGAAAAATGAAATGCAAAAGGGTAAGCACCCAAACCAGGCACCTGCAACCCCCAGCAAAAGAGCCATTTCAGTGACTTTCCAACAACTTAAGTGTGATTGGAGCCACAAACCATGTTTATCCTTTAATGTGAGGCTGACATAGCTGTAAAGATTCATATACTTGTGATAATCAAACATCATTTCTGAAGTTTCAATTACATTTCACAAAAGTGAAGTTTTCATTACATTTGACTTGTGGTAGTACCTGATTTTAGCACTTTAACTCCTCTTTCTAAGCATCTACGTTTTGCAAGTTTTTTTTGCCCCATTTTTCTTTTCGAAATTCTAGTCATGTCTGTTCATTAACAATTTTAGATTTTTTCCCTCCATTTCTTGTGGCATCTCCCATTTAATAGGAAGGTTTTTTTTTTTTATCTTAGCAAACAAATTAAGAGTATTTGTGCACTCAAAAGTGTTTGTTTTGTGTACAGTTTATATAATAGATGAGATTAACTTGTTTATATATCAAAATATGTTCTGCAAATGTATTTCAGCTCATGGTGTTGCTCCAAAATCGCTGGCGAGCAACAACTGTTTCAGCCAAAACCAGGAGTAGTGGGGCGTCATTGTCCCTGGGTTCACCAGCATACAGTGGATCCAGAGCTTCTGGATGTCTGAAGAAACATTCCAGTACCTCTGTGACATGGTTCGTCCTGCGATGGAGTGGCAGGATACAAACTATTGTGCAGAAAAGAGTTGCCATAGCTTTGTGGAAGCTCACAACTGATGCCGAATACTACACAGTACTGGCCAACTCTTTGGTGTCAGCATAACTACTGTGTTAAGGTGTGTGAAGGGCTTTTGTGTTGCAGCTTGTGAATTATTGGTCCCTGCACAAATTAACTTTCCAGACCAGGAGAAGCTGCAACAAGTGGTAGCCTTCTTCCAGAATCGGTGGGGGCTTCCGCAGTGTGTTGGTGCCATTGATGGATCGCACATCCACATTTGGGCACCGTGTGACTTCCACTGCGACTAATTCAACCGCAAAGAATAGCATTCCATCATCCTCCAAGGAGTTGTGGATGGAAAGGGGCTCTTCTGGAATGTGTGTGCAGGCCTGCCAGGAAGCATGCGTGATGCTCGGGTCCTGAGACTGTCCACACTGTGGGAGTTGGTTGAGTGTGGCCGCCTTTTCCCAGCATGCACACGACACATAGGCGGGGTGAATGTTGGGTGCTACGTCCTGGGAGACTCTGCCTATCCTCTGCAGAAATGGCTCCTGAAGCCCTTTCCTGACAGTGGGCACCTGACTGCAGCACAGCAAGTGTAAAACCGGATGACCTCACGAGCTCGGGTGGTGGAGGAAAACGTCTGTGGCAGGCTGAAGGGTCGTTGGTGTTGGCTTCTCAAGAGGAACGACAGTTGACATCAGCCTGGTCAAGTCCATGGTGGTGGCGTGTTGTGCTCTGCACAAACTCTGTGAGAGTCATGCAGAGAAGTACAGCGATCAGTGGGACAGACCATCACCTCCAGTCCTGCAATGTCCTGCAATGTACATAAGATTTTGTTTGTGTTGTTCATAATGTGCTAGTTTGTTTGTTCACTGCACAAATACATGATCAAAACAATTGTCCTGTTTTCCTTATCTTAATTATTTACCCTTTTGGAAAACTGTTTTTCAAAGTTCAGTATTGCAGTAACCAGAATTTAAAAGCTATATTATTATTAGCGCTGTCAATCGATTAAAAAGATTTTACTAATTAATTGCACAATTTCTGTAATTAATTGCAATTAATTACATTGTTTTTCTGCTGGAGATTGAAGCTTGTAAAGGACATTTATTCAGGGAAAACCACAGAATTAATATGGACTCAACACACAGAGACGACATTTAATTTCAAAGACTAGTTTTTGTAACGTCCTTTTATCTTTGTGTGAATGCTGTTTCTCTCCAAGATTTGCAAAATAATATAAACATGAATTCATTAATTAATAAACATCTAACACGAGCCTGGGTTTCGTGAGAGTGTTCGTCCACCACTTTGAGAATTTGAATATTTCTAGTTGTGAACTTACTACATGAACAAAGTGCCAATAATATACTGTAATATCCACACACACACACACAAGCACGAGCACACACTCGCGGACACCTGCACACACACGTACACACACACATGAGCAAACACAAGTGGAGGCACGCACACACGCGTGTGAACACACGCAAGCACACATGCAGTACACAGGAGAGCCAAGGAAAGAGAGAAAGAGGAGAAAATTATATTTTACCTGCAGTATTTCCTCCAACTTTAGTAGTTTAAAGTAAAACTTTCTGCCTTAATATTATTCAACTCGTTAACGTGTTGCTTGTTAGTCACGGTGCTGCACTCATAAGCTGCACAGGCGGCTTCTCCGGCCAGGGAGTTAAAAAACCCCGAAAATAAACATAACGGCGATAATGCCGTAAAAATGTTTTAATTAGTTAAATG
The DNA here is from genome assembly GCA_900302745.1 of Parablennius parvicornis. Taxonomy (NCBI): domain Eukaryota; kingdom Metazoa; phylum Chordata; class Actinopteri; order Blenniiformes; family Blenniidae; genus Parablennius; species Parablennius parvicornis. The sequence goes on along the minus strand of OMNM01004229.1, from coordinate 45,737 downwards.
TTTCAAATCAATTCATTTGATTAACGCGTTAATATTTGACAGCACTGGTATATATATATACATATATATACATCAGGGCTGGGCTCCTTCTCTCCTATTCTAATATTTAATCGCATGAGTTTCTGTGATTAATCACTATTAATCACATTGTTATATGCAAAATCCAATAATGAATTCAAAAGTAGTGTATAGCACACTTTTATTGTAAATGTACCAATGTAATCAAATCAAAATAACTACAATCACTTATTGCAACTGCAAGGGCATAATGCATCCTGTTATACAAAACAATATAGCCTGAAAATCCTGAGCCACAATCAGAACATTAATACAGGCAATTTCTAAGGCAACTGCAGAAACATTTTTCAGGGCACAGCATAAACCGTCTATGTTTAGTACCAAATGTCCCTGTTAGAGTGAGCTGAAGCACAAAACAGTTCACTGCAGGGATTTACTGTGCAGGGGACTAGTCTGTAAAGTCCATATTTACACTAGATTTCCTTTGGAGAATCAGAAAACAGTGCAGTTTGTCAATTCCTAGAATTCGACTTCATAAATTCAAAAGAAGTATATAGTGCACTTTTATTTTGAATGCACTACCATGAACAATAACATTTGCTGTGCAAACACTTTAACATCAACATTAAAAAAATAAAAATAGTAGCAGTTAAATGAAGTATTTAGTGTAAATTTAAACTTAAACAATGAAATCAAAGCAAATACAAAACTAAAGGTTATTGCCACTGCCAGGGCATTTTTCTTATCCTGTTCGCTGTTGAGAATCTAAGTCAAAAAAGAACTGGAAAACACTTTCAGTGCAGTTTGTCTGGGTACCCAGGTTCCCCTGGTTGGGCTGGTGGGTGAACCAGGAGTATACCTGGTTGATGGCGGGCCTGGCCCGGGTGAGCCTTCAAAGGCTGAGGGGAAACAACTCCGTGGGGAGAGGGGGGGCAGCGCAGCTGCATATCTGAGACAGAGAGCCTTCCCCGGGCTGAGGGGAGCGAACGGGAGGGGTTAAAACACAGAGGTCCGGATGTGAGAACTTAGTAAATAACTTTGGCTTTGTCGACCTCAGAAAGCAACATACGGGGCTTGCTGACAATGGGATTTTCAAATTAAAAGGAAGTGAGCAACAGATTTTTACAATGAGAAAATAGATAATAAAAACTGCATTAATCTGAGATAAAATAATTGTTGGCAATAATTATATAATTAGTTAATGCAAAAATAACGCGTTATTTATTACACGTTATGTCATCGTGTGTTTGTATGAGAGAGTAATCATGTGTCTCTGTTGATATTAATAAGAAAAAGTATAATAACAATCATCATAATAATAACAATAAAGATAATAATAATTAGTTATATTATTATTTGTATAGCACTTTTTAAGACACTGTACATCATCATATCATAAAATCAACAAGCATAAAAAATGGCCATAGAAACACATAATCAAATAAATAATTTTGCGCTAACTATCAAAAGTAGTTCAGGTTAATCTTGATGAGGGATTTGGAGGTTTAGGTCCTCCAATGGGATGAATTTTGGTGGAAACCAGAGCACCTGAAGAAAGCCAACGCAGACACAGGAAGAACATGGAAGCTCCAAACAGGAAGGCCCGACACCCTTCAGGCTGGAAGCTTCCTGTGATACCACAGTGCTAACCACCTCTATGCTGTGCTGCCTGTGTTGTCTCCAGTCCTCCACTCCTTCCGCTGCCTCCTCTCATTCTCTCACTTCTTGATGGCCTTTTTTGGTGCTTTTTTCTCTGCCTTCTGCATCTCTATATTTTGTGATCACTCATCTATGTATTTTTGGGGTATTTATTTTGGACAAACCTCATACATACCCGCACCCACTTCTTTTTATAAATGTATTCACGTCATTAACAAGATCTTTTTTGAAAAATATGTCAACCAAAACTTTGGACCCTTGAAATCCTGTTCGATGCCATCTCTAAGTAATCAAAGAGTAAAGTTTCACATAACTTCTTGTAGCAGTAAGAGAAACCTGTTTGGAACGTTGCCCCTCATGTTTAAATATGAAATCATGTTCTGGAGAGCAAAAAGGTTCAAGAAAAAGAAAAAGAGACCAAAAGAAGAGTGAAAGTAAAATTTGACCTCAATATTTGACAGGTTGACAATTCTGACATGCAAGGAAGGAAAAGGATCCTGGGTGCGACCCTTTTTGTGACTCTTTCACCCTCTGACCCCCCCTCGGTGTGTTTGACACAGTTCACTGCTTCTTCACAGACTTCAACGTCCCCTATTATACTGCTTCTTGTCACACTGCTGCTTGTCAAAACCCTCAGTGAAATGTTAGCCTTCCCGTTACCTAACCCCTTCTAACACTGCATTCTGATATCCCACTTTCCTTATGAGCTTCAGCCAATTTGAATTGTGGAACAAATTCAATGTTTTTGAGGTCCTTTTGGGTCTCCTGCACGATGCCTTTTACACAGTTTTTTTTTTTTTTTTGGAAGGAATACAAATGACTTGTTTAAAATTCATGCTAAAGAAGACAGCCTAAATTGAGGATCACAGAAGAAGGCACAGGCCCTTGTCTGACTGCAGTTACAGCTCCAAGCTTGTCACAAAGAAACAAAATATCACAAATTAGCCCGCTGGCATGCTCAATGATAACAGCTTATCTTCTTGAAAAATGCTTAGAGCTGGGGCATGAGTCCAAGGGAATCACTTATGAGCAGAGAAATGTCAACAAAAAGCAGATAATATGGCAAGTGTAGACATTATTTACCCTCATTGTACATACTGAAAACAAAGTACTAGTTTAACTGTGTTTTCTCTCTTGACATGAATTAAAGAAAATAACTTAGCAGTCAAAAAAAAAGTCAGTGTGACTGCAGTAATTCTAGCTACGCAGTATTTCAAGTTTATCAAGGAAAAACCTGAAACTCCCTGCAACAGAGCAAAACAAAAACAAACAAAAAAACATGAGAGATTGCATATGACACAAGTGAAGAACAGTATTGAGCAGAGTATGTAAAAACTACATTAGGCAAAGAGTTGTTATGAGCTAAATGCTTCAATCCACACAATATACATTTTTTTAATGTTTTAGTTAGGACATGATTGACTCCAAACACTCGAGCCAGTGTGTGGTGCCAAATCAATGTACTGGATGAACTGCGAATTGAATGTGACAAGGTTACATGGAACATTAACTGATAAGAAAGGTTATTAGAATTTTTTTTGAATATGAAAGCTGATTTCTTTTGCCCTTTATATTTCAGTAATGTCATGGATTTGTGACCAACACAACATTTGCTGTTGACCTTTTCATTACGCCATGAGTGTTCATTCACTTGGTAATATTCATATATGGAATAAGTTTCAATAATAACCACTTGCAATGGAGTTTATACAGGTGCTTTATTCTGATACATAAGAAAATCTACCAATATATTTTTGTTGTAGATGTTTATACCTGGTGTCAACCTTTCTAAGATGGATGAACCTTATGAGATAAAGGGCGGGATGATCGCTGCATTAATGCAGTTGTGCACCAAATAGTTGTGGCGTTAAATTGAATTGTGGCAATTAAGTGAAAATCTTGGTTTACCTATCAGTCTATTTCTCTGAACTCACGAGCTTTGAGACATAGCTGAAAGCACAAATGTGGGCAGGCACAGCTTGTTTTGTTTGTAGAGTGGCAGACTCTGATATGGTGAGGATAAATTCAAAGTGGAGACGCTTCGCCATATTTGATTAGGATGCCTTCATGACCGACATATTGTTCCTGGAATTAATGAGAGGACTCAATCTCCTGGTTGGTATTGTGGTTTCTGAGCTTCACTGCATGTTACATTTACCGTCAAGACCTCACATCAATGTGGAGAGTAAAATAATAGATGAGAATGGTTTTTAGATATTTATATTGACTGAATAATATAAATTTCTACTCCTGCTACAACTGTGAAAAACAACTTTTAGAAGTGCAATTAAATGAGTCATTCCTTATTTTCGCTGGAGCGTGTGGAAATAGGCAAAAATGGCTTTTATGTATTTCTGACAAAGTTTAGTTGTTGTCTGTACATTTATACTGACGGTGAAAACAAATGCTGGCAGAAACTGCTGTTGGTATTCTGAAGAAAAAAAGCAACACAAAAAAAAATCTTTAGATTTCTTAGTCACAAAGTGACGGCTGTCTTAAAAAATCCCTCCCAAACAATCCTAAAATTCCTCTCTGAAGCCTACTTCAAAATCAAATGCCTTTGACTCTCTTCAATAATGTGATGGGGAAAAAAAGCTAACAAAAGCCTTTCCAACTCCTAGTATAAGCAAAATGTTTTAATTCTATCTGTCAGTGTTATTACACGGCGGGCATCATCATTTACAATTTGTTCAGTGGCTCTGGAAATTAACCTGACAGAAAAGCAATATTTCCATTCAAAGCCTTTTGTATGACACGTTGTTCAAGTCGGCTCTGATGTTTGCGAGTCTGAATATCTTTTTTTTAATGAAAAATTAGATCCAACACATACACCACATCCTGTGCCAAAGTTACATCTAATCCTGTTGCTAATTTAGTCTGGGACTACTTGAAACAGTTGAACAACAGCCATATGAAAACTCTGCATTCAAGTGTTCTTCACATTGGAAATTCAGTTTTGCATTCAGCAGAGAGGCATTGTTTATGATACAACTCAACAGAAATGCATGCTGCCCATTGGAAAGGTCATTCCTACTATGTATCAGTCTATCTGAGAAATGGATATTGTGCTTAATGGGGCCAACCAGACCATTTTATGCTGTTCTTTAATTGCTGATGTAAATATGACAAAAAATCTTACTAAGAGCATCAATAAAAACCAGTGACAAATGAAATAAGATCTTCTCTTTCATCCAGGCAACTGCAATATGAATTTAAACTTTTCCGATTTTCATATTTTCTTTTAAGCTTTTCAAATTTTCTAATTTGAATTCCTAAACAAGAATTGGGAAGTAATTTCTCAAAGAAAAATAACAGAAAATCCACTCAGATTTGCAAAATCCACACATTGTTTTAAAAGGAATTAATTTGTCAGATTCACCAGTTTTGGCCAATTTCATTGTTCCTTTCATTATGAATGCCAGACATGGAAGGGCTACTATCTGTAAATGTGACCAGATGTGCATTTTTACACTTTTACACTGTGGACCTTAGAACATTGTGTACAAATACACTTAATGCCAGTAGGTATGTTGTTATTGATACACACTATATTATTACTACTATCATTATTATTTTACTATTTCTTACTATTGCACTTCTTTCTGATTTTTATAACTTTAATTTATGAAAATTATGGAAAATGGGACTTCCCCTTGTGGATTAATGAAGTATCTATCTACTAGGATTTCATGTGATGCTGAGGATAGTTTTTCAATCATTCATCATTGTAGGGTAATTTCATGAAAACATGGCACAAAGGCATAACAATCAATTAATCTATTAAAAGCCAGCAGGTTTAAAGAATACAATGTTTTTTCATGTTGAGTTACCAATATTAGAGAAAGTAGGATTATTTCCAGGAGCTTATCCTATAATTTTACAAACTTTCCTAAGTTTATTTGTTTCGCAATTCTTTAGTTTTCGTAAGTCTCATTAAAAATCAACATGTAGGTTCACAATTTCAAATTACATGGGGACACCTAAACACAAGACATCTGTCATTTTGAAAATGTGTTTAGCTGATTGAAGTTAAACAGTGATAATGTAAAGTAATAGATTCATCTATCTTCTATACCTGCTGTATCCATAGTACAGTTTTGGGAGTTTATAGTATTTTTTCAAAAATGAATTATAAAGTTGACACTCAATAATTTACTGGGTATCATATGACAACCACTAAAATAAGTATTCAATGGTCAACATCGTCAATTCTGTCACCAACTCACCTGAGTAAGTCTTTGGTGAATGTAATGTTTCGACCACTATGCCTTCAGGAAAAGTATTAAAGGTAAACCATTGTAGGGGTCGAGCTGGAGGAAGGAGCTGTAAAATTGTAATAAGGGCTTTTGTTTGTTGATTTTTTGGAGGGTGAGACCTGTTGCACAAAGTTCAAGACAGCATTGCATCAGCATGGCTATCACAAAACTAGGTGTGCTCAGAGGGACCACCATGAGTTGTTCAACCAGGAAAGACACCACAACCAAAGCAGAGGGATGGAGCACAGGGTCAGATGAGGCGACCTTCACAACTTCCTCGATTAACTCAAATGACGTGATTTGGGTTGAGGTGAATTTGAGAAAAGTAGTCATAAGTGTCTCCTGCCTTGTGACTGGTTTCTATGGGAGTCTTAGAAAAAACAAACAAACTCAAGCTTCTAGTTACTGATGTTGATATCAACACAAAGACAGAATAACCTACCAGTACCATGTATTGTATAATGCTCTTCTAATGTGTTCAAACAGGAGTCGTAATGTTTAATCCAACCAGAAATAGGACTTCAGCTTCATTGTGCAACAGTACAACTATGTGTAGTAATTGAACCCTTAACATTTCACTGGTATGTAAGTCCTTTGAATCTGTGATATGAGAAGGAAAAAAAGCTGTAATCATTGTCAAGTAATGCAGCAATTGGACACAAATACCAAGAATGACAAAATCCAGATTACAAAAGAAGGTCAGACAAGCCAGTCAATGTGACCTTAATTCACATAAAAAAAGTATTCAAGACATCATAAAAGCAAGACAAGAAGCAAAAACAGCTGAAAAGAGCTTAAAAACAGAGAACATGACAAGAACTCACAGTACAAAGGCTTCACACGCTCCATGAAAGGACAAGATGAGCTGGCGACACTCTTTGGAAAGTAGGGGAAGAAATAAGTGAGATCCAGGTGGAAACAATCAGGATGACATGAGGAAGAGCTACAGATTACCTGAACTGAAACGAAAAGGTTAGTAAAAGAAAGCAAAACATAACACATTGAAGAAAATCAAGGCTTAAAAAAGACAACACATGGTCTTGGGGAACAATTCAGTTGAGTCATCTCTTTTTCTTAATTAGGGTTATTATATTGCATCCTGCAGGCCATACTTTTTGATCCCAGTTTCATTCGGAGGCCTATCTGTATCAAGTCCAGGTAAAGCTGCATCTGGTATACACTAATTACATTTATTCTGCAGAAACCAAGAAACATTTTAATACTCTGCAAGTTTGCATAATGTCAATAATGTCCCAAGGAAATGCAAACGCATTCAGTTAATTTATTAAATGTCAAGACTTTTGAAGAATATTATTGATGTAAAAAGAAAAATATGTTAATAATAAATTGAAAACAATGCTGCCAGCTGCCACAGTTTTACTGCCGTATGATCTGAAAAGCGGTTTCTGCCTCTTGTTTCTCAGTGAAACGGCTCGTGTCTTTTAGACTGTCACTTTGAAAGTGTGAACGCTACATCTTGAATGACAAAACTGCAAAACCCGACTTTGTCACCCTTTCTGTCTTCAAATTGCAGAAGAAAACTTTATTTTACATAAAATGAACTTTTGACTGTGTCACCAAAACAAACCCTTGAAAATAACACAAGCAAAGAATAGTATGAGGCAAAACAAGGGCATCACGGATCGCAGAAATGGAGAAAGAATGAGTGGGAGTCAAGTAGGAAGGAAATGCAACACACAAATAGACAGGGAAAAGAAAGAATTCATATGAAACACTTTGATGTATACTTTATGTATTGTCATTGAAACATGTCATTCCCTGCAGCTCATCATATTGAGGAGACTCCAGCAATGAGTATTTTATAACATGAAAACATGTTTGTTTGTTTTTTTGTTTTTTTAAATCTTTCCAGCAGACATAAATTGTAGAACTGTACCATTACAAACCAGGAAGTCATATTACCTATATAAATGCACATATAGTACTAAAACCGGTTTAGTAAATGTAGTAACCAATGTCAACTACATAGCTCCCGGAGGTTTCACAGGTTGTCTGCATTTCTATATGGATCAAATTTGCACGTCGACCTATTTCGGGCTGTGAAGCATCATAAAATCCACAAGCAGAAACATGTTGTAACTGACAGGCGAACAGGCTAAAAATCAATGAGCGTCACTGTCTGAGAATAGTATGTAAAAACATTGAATAAGAAGCCAAACTCCCACAGGACCGATAAAGTACACATGTTACTGTCAAAGCCACAAGTATTGACCCCTCAGACAGAGGAATTTCAAATGCATTAAGTCTGTTTTTTTTTTTTTTTTTATACTCACAAAAATAATTTAGTTGGGAACGATTAAAAGAAGGGTTGATAAGCCACAAAAGCACTCAGTCATGTTTGTTTTACTAGGAAAAATAAATACACGGAAATACCATATCATTAAAAGAAAAAAACAACCGCCACTTGAATTATAATGCATTATGATAAAACTATTAAGCATATTGGTAGGTAGCATCTTCCATGCAATAATATTATACATGTTATTGGCATCCCAATGGAGAACGTTATCATTTTTACTGCCGTAAAAGAAGGCAGCATCACTGCTTTTATCCTCACAGATTGGCACCGCACAGTAAAATATTGCTCTTCAATGTAATTACAATCAAATCTGGTTTCCCATGTGGTACGCTATGAATGTTGATTGTCCTTGTAGTGTACACATGAGGTGACCATGTCTGTTGCATGGCAATGAATATATGGCTCAGTGTGTGTGTGCAAAGCTCTTCATGTGTTCTCTTTGATCAGTCATAATTGGCCTGAAGGTAGAAGATAGAGTTCTACAATGAGATTGCTAATGCCAATTTTTTTTAAATGCATGGGGACAAAAAGCACCACAGGTTTAGGGCTAATAAATTAAACTTGTATGAATTGCTTTAATTTAATATTCTGACATATTTCACTCTGCTCATTTTCAAGGCGAGAGCTCGGCATGAAACAAAGGTGTTTTTGTTTTACATAGTTTAGCTGTGAGACAACAAAAAGCAGCGTGAAATCGCTGCATCACCACAAACATTCCTCTTGCTGAAATTGAGAGAGCGCAATGCGAATCTGCAGTTCAAATATGGATGTACCTGCTCACATCTCAGACAACAGTAGCCTGCATAGAAAACATGTTGCATTTCAATGTACACGCAGCATAATCAGTTCTGTTTGATCTTCATGGTTTCATCAGTTTTGGTGCATGTGTACAATGTTCTCACAGAGATTAAAAAAGAAAACAAAAAACCCAGAGCTTTATTCTATCCACAAAGATCTGTCCCCCATTAATTGCCAGGGAAGCTGCTTCAGGGTTTGTTTACTGGTGCTGTTACTGAGAGATTTTTGGCTCTCTAATTTCTGTCTTTGGGAAAGACTTGTTTGTGCTCACTGATATTGATAAAACTGTCTAAGATAAGGACGACCATATGGATCCACTGCTTGGGATGAAAATTTTGAATTTATAACACCTCACATCTGAGTCAGGTGAGAACGGAGGAAGATGAATTTGATTCAGAAACACTGGCTCTGTAGAGTGTGACTGCACCACACGAGCCTCCCTCATGTTACAGTTGTTTGGCAAAAAAAAAAAAATGTGTTACTGAATTCACAGATACATTTTTAATGTATATTTGCTTCTGTTAGAACACAGTCAGCTCATATCACTTAAAATACAACAGAATAATTTAAAGAATGACCCCATGTGAACCGTCACAGGCAAACTGGTAGAGGTAAACTTCAGGAGGAAGATGCTCTCACCAGACTGTGGCGGCCATCTGTCCCAAACAGTTGGAGTTTGGGAAGAAAGAGACTAACAGCAAATAAATCATAACACAAGTGACCTTGACCAGGCCCGAATAATGATCTGGATGACTGGTTGTTTAGGGGCTTTAGAGGCACTTTGCAGTGGTGCTCCCAGTATGTAGTCCTGAGTTCATTTAAAAAACTAATAGGGAGGACTGGAGTAACTTCAAACCACAGCAGGCAAACGCATATTATTCAGCTGAAAGGACCTGGGGCCTCATTTATCAAGGTTGCGTATGCACAAAACAGGTCCTGAAAGATGCTTACGCCATTTTCCACGCAAAGTTTGTGATCTAACAAAATAAACTTTGCGGAAGAATGTGCGTACCGGTACGTAAACTTTGAACCTTGCGCACGCACATTTTGTTCACGAGGGAAACTGGCAGCGGTGATGGTGAGGTGGAGAATTGAAGCCAGATTCATCTCATACATTTCCATGTCTTTTAGCGGGACATTACTACAGAATCAGCAGCACGATGTTTATATACATCACACTTTCATCTTCAAATGATACAGAGCGGCGGATAGAACTAATTGATTATCAATTGCTACATACAAGGAGTGTAATATATATGCTATATACAAGGTGTATAAAAATCTGTCTAATTTCAGAGTAAGCATATAAATAGCGCGGTGACAGTCGTGCGTAATGCTGCACTGCCGTGCGCTCTGGATGCACCCGGTAAACTTTCTCCTTCCCTCTGCGACACGCTGGCCGTCACAACTATGGAGGCTGTTTTTGCGCTCGAATTCTGGCCCCATTACGTGACTGTCCTCCATAGTATCACTCTCCTCTGACCTCCACCTTCAGATCAGACTCTTCTCCCCCACCTCTGCAGTCACATGCAGATCTCTGTGACTCTCACTATTTCCAGCGGTGATGACGCGATTGCTTGTTTTTTTTTTTCTTTTATTAGTGAATCCACTACTATGACCACCAAATAAGATCATTTTCCGGACCTCCACCTCCTCCATATTTAAAAAATAAAAAAATAAAAAAGTAAAATTCATTTTCCTCGTCTTTTCTGGCAGAATTAGTGTCGAAACCCTTGCGATCAGCAGGCTGATTGAGATGCAAAAATATGGACGAGACACTTTGCTTTGACCATTTATGGTAGAAAGTGGGCGTGTTGAGGGCGGAATATGAACTATGCAACCTTATTAGGTGCACTGTGATTTATCAAAGGGAAATGCATGCAGATGTGAGTACGCACGGTTTGATAGATCAGATTTTTTTTTTCAGCTTTTGGGTGCACGCACATTTCCTCACAATCCTACGCAATGTTTGATAAATGAGGCCCCAGCACCATTAGACCTTATATGAAGCCCAACAACATAATGTCATTCATTTAAAAGTCAATTCCATCACTGGAACAATAGACAGCATATTATCATAGCTTAAGGGTGTTTTAAAACCATTTTTTAAATAAAATAATTAATCAGAACATATAATCAGACTTTTAAAAAAAAATCAGTTTCAAAGTTTCAATTTCCAGTTAATTAGACATTTCATCAAAATCATCCAGAAAACTGAGATTCTGTAACAGGCATAAATAGCTTTGATTGAATTGTGCCAGATGGGTTCGGCATCCTATGGGTGGAGAGATGTCAGCTGGAGCAGGTTGCCCTTAGTAAGATTTTGTGATGTGATGATCCGTCGTTTCAAAGTATTAGTGCTACTGCCCGCCGACTGCATATTGCTTCAGGGAACACTTGGAGCCGAGTAAAATTCATTTCCAAGCCCATGTTGTTGTAGCTCCTGGGCAACACTGGTAGTAAATTGTAAGACAAAATGATGTTGTCTACTGCTGCATGGTAATGGAATGCAATAAGTTTACACCTTGGCACCAAAACCCACCGGCATGTGTCAGTGCTACAAAGAAGCTATGGCAAAAGTAAAGGTTTTCTTAAAGATTAGAAGTGGAAGGGTGGTAAAATCTATTAGTAATGAAATGGAAAGAATGTCTTCATGTATGGATTTACTAAAACTAAATTGCTGAAGAAAAATAATCCCAATTTGTTAAGTGGATTATAGGAAACAGAAATTGGATTTATATGTGTTTCATTTGCAAGAAATGTTTGTGATGGTAGCGAAACAAACATCTTCCCTGAACTTTCACTTTCTTTCAATTCTGCCGTATTGACAGAACGAGTCAAACTATTTGACCACCTCTCCCCAGCACTGTCAATGGAAGTATAGGCCAAAGATATTCCGTCACATTCACCAAGACATCCAAGCTCTCCACTAATGCAAATTAAACGAGGCAAGAATGTGAGAATGTGAGAAGGAAAATTCTGCAGCTTTTTAACAGGATTGATGAAAACTTGCTCATAAATATTCACACTGGCTGAACTCCAGTCAAACCTTTACGATGCCACTGTCACCATCAAGTACTGTGCTGGCTGTATATTTATATGTCAGGCACACTTTTGTTTTGTGTGTGGTCAACTACATACATGGTCATTCAGGGCAGCAATTATTGTGAAATTACCTGAGTAGCGTTAACTGCAGTCACTTTTAAATGACTGAAAGATTAAAAGATACGTCACATGTCCAAGGGTAAAAGACTGAGCAGAAGAAAGCAGTGTGAAAGAAAGGCTTCCTTTAAAATCACTGAGATGAAACATATGGAATGGCCATTGATGTCGACATAAAGAAGCTGAAGCTCCAAAAAACTAAAGGAGCATATATATTATTCATTACTATAGGGAATAGAAGGACTCTTTCATCTTAAGAGATTGCCACTACACTGTGGCAGCAATTGTGTTCCTAAAAAAAAGAACATTCATTCAAATTCTCTTCATAATTAAGAATTCTGTAAATATAAAATAATGAAAATAATGGCTAGGTAGTTTGATAAAATACAAGAAAAGATGTCACAGTGTGACAATACCCCTTTTAACAGGATTACCGCATCCATCTCATTAATGACTGATATAGGAAATAGTATGATGATACAGAGATCTAACAAATATCAAAATAAAAAAAATATTCAGCAACGCTTGTAGTAAATACTGTACATAATGCCCTGGCAGACAACAATGTGAAAGGAACACGCAGTGGACTTTACTTGGCACTTGACATGGCACCTTTTCACTTTCCAGGCAGTGTCAGAACACTTCACACAGCTAGTTACTTTCACCCATTCAACTACACACATACACCCCACTGGTGAAAGTTTCCATAAAAAGAGCTTGACCTCCATTCGGTAACACTTGGGTGCCGGTGTCTTGCTCAAAGACACTTTCACATATGGAATTAATAAGTGCTCTCTATTCACAATCTGTTTAAAAAAAAAAATTACAATGTCACTGGAGTCAGAGTTGTGAAGTTGTAAAGGCAAGGTATTTGTAATGAGGTTCATAAATGCACTATATTTAAATGAAGTGGCTGAAATTGAAAACCAATGTAGAGCCTCACTTAAGATCACAAGTCGCCACTGGATATCACTCAACACTTTGCAACACCATGTCATTACAAGCTTTATCATGCAATGTCATGCTTATTTGCACTAATATGGAGTCATAAATGTAATTACAGATGGCTAGAGCTGTTTAGATTGGAATTCTTCAACCAGAACAATGGAGGTCCAAAAGGTTCTAAAAAAAAAATCTATCTTTATGCTACCGTTTCATCCACTGCAAATGTCAAGTGTGAATACTCTACTACAAAGACGGATCAGAAAAAGAAAATTATGTTGCATGTTTTGACTCCTGTGCTTGACATTTTCACGGGTCGTCAGCACAGGACAAACGCATGATGACAAGCACGCAGAACTTCCACACGTGTTTACAATGCTATTGACTTTGCTATAGCAGCTGGAACTGAAACACATTTTTGTCAACTCCCTTTTCTTCTCTTCGACTAATGTATGACAGAAAAATACACAGTGGCAATATACTGTGCCCCACCATGTTCTTCTCAATATTCATGTTGTGGAAACCATTGGGCTGGATCTTTCTGTGCTTGTCCTTTGCATGGGGGAGGTAGATTCGATAAAGTTTCATACATTTTGAATACAGTTCTATTAATGTAAATACAAAACAGGACGTGCTGCAGAGTAATGTCTTGGATAAGCTGCAGCACTCATATACATGAAGGCAATCCTCAAAATTCTCAACAAATTTAACAGTCAGCACTTCTTCGGGAGAATGGATTATTGGGTGATAACCATTTCTGTCATTTTAATCTTTTCTGTACTCCCAATGAAAGTCCTAATCTTGATAACAACTTAGGAGGATTTTTTTTATCCTCATCAAAATGCATTGCTTAGAAAACATACAACAGAAAAACATTCAACTAACTAATACTGTTTTGCTTTAAGCTAAAAATTGATTTTGCTGAAAATGGAACAGATTATACCGAAAGGAACACATTGAAAGACTGTAATTGAAGGTTTCATGAATAGTCATACATGCAGACATTTTATCAAACGAAAAAAAAAAAAAAACAAACATATCTACACACCAGAGAATTAACTACTTTATCTTTCCTAAAGTTCCTAAAAGTTATTAAGCCCTTTCTCTTCTCAGAAAATATGGATTTATTATATAGTGTCAAATCTAAAATTAAAAATGTACAGTATATTTTCTTACTCATAATGATGTTTTTTTTGGGGGGGTTGGAATTGTAGATGTAGTCATTTATCGATGCAGTATTGGAAGGGTCAGTCAATAGCTCGACTGTGTTCACAGACACCCACCTCTTAAATGTACAAATACATCTGAAGAACCAATTATTTGGTATTTCAAAATCAGGAAAATGAAACAAAATCTCTCACCTCACTCTTCATCCTGAGGTCAGCAACTGTGACCGAATATAGAAAAAAAAATTTCAGACTGTCAAATCTCTTCTTGATAAAAAAGATAATTGCGGATGTTTGAATCTGAAAAATTGTGAAACTACTATCTAGTACAAAATACATTGAACAAATTTGAAAATTAGAAATAATTTTTTGCGTCAAAAGGCCAATATTGATTTACAATCTATGGGTCCTGAGACCATTTCATTACAGTAGTCAGGATGCTGAACTGTCTCTACAGTCCTTTTCACCCAAAATGACATCAACCGTTCTCCAGAAATCACAAAGTTTTCACACAGAGGTGCCACCTCTGCACTTAAGAAGAACAAAATGTTTCTGTGAGATGGTGTTGTCTTACTTTCACTAACTCTAATCACATCGTATCCATGTTCTTAAAATAAATACAATACAAGGTTTCTTTAATTACATTTTATCCACTCTCTGGGGCAGCTTTGTGGTTTAATCAGTTTTTCTACCTTTTAGGTGGTAAAGGTGAGTCTTAAAATTGCTATTTTGCATCAGATATGATTTTTACCATGATAAATAATATTTTATAAGAAGACTGAGGAGCGGCCAGCAAACCATTACAAATCCACCTGTATTTATTTTCTTATTAAAGGGACTTAAAACACAGCTTTACTTTACGAAAAAAAAAAAAGGGACGACAGTGGAAAGAAAAAAAGATGTTTCTTCACTCTTTCACTGCTATCAATGGTATGAATAGAGCCTTGACTGCAAAGGAAACCTATTTGTATCATAAACACAGCAAATGCATGACTACATGTAGCTTTTTTTCTTTTTTTTTTTTGCATACATCTATGCACTTATCTTAGTCCAAGCTCCAACTGAGATGAAAGCATCTGCCCCCCCATCGTTGCTTGCAATTTCCAAGCTGTCTCAGACATCCCTTTTATTCCATTTTCTAAAGTACAAAAAAGCGCATATGAAAGCAATACTTGACAGATAACCCCCACCCACGTTGTTAGCACAATGCAACCACTGTGCTAAAGTGGTGGCTGTGTGAAGTGAAAGTGAGAAAGTCCAGTGTAGCTGTAACCGAGTTGTGGACTTGCATTATGGGTTCTCTGTTGTATCCTTTACTTTCTTTGTATCCCCGAAAAAAAAACAACCTGAGCAGGAGATAGTCACCAACTCTGATCCCGCTTGTGATGACGTTTCTGTCTGTTGCAAAGAAGTATTTCTGTTTCACCATTACCTTTTCTGGCTCATGTGGAATAGTCATTTTTTTCCTCTATGAAAGTTCCTGGAGATGACTATCTTTGACACAATAAAAGCAACACTTTCTTCAATTTCATGAGAACACACAACAAAGGCACACTTATACATGTGTACGATGCATGGAATGTATAGTAAATACTGTCTTGGGCCCCAAAAAGATCGTAACTCTATGTAAGCCGATCCCGCATAAACGAAAGAGAAGAATAAATAAATAAAGAAAAATAAAACCTTAAAGATTCACAAGTGAGTCCGAAACTTAAGTGGAATGATGCATACTATCTTTTCACAGTATGGATATATGACAATATAGAGACTTCATAAAAACTCAGTGAATACATAACATGTCAGTAACTTTTAAAAACCCAGCTAAGCTGCGGGCAATACGGGCACCAGCTTGAGACAAGGTACAAGGTGTGTTTTCAATCACTGTCCTCCTCGAAAGGAAACAAAAAAACAAAAGACCAGACCAGACTGTATAAGGCCTGTAGATAAAGACTGTAACTGTAGTGATGCTGCAGACAGTTCCTGAAGACAGTAAATTTCTCTCACAAGGACAGTGGAACTAAAAATGTCGAGTTAGGACAGCACCCACCCAGGTACTGTCGTATGGTGCCATTTTTAAGCTAATGTAGAAACTCTTTTATTTCTCCTAAATCTATTGTAACTATTTTATATGCCAATTGCCATCATAAATTGAAAATAGTTCAATTCAGTCTTTGAACTTTTTAATTTCCCCTTTTGGCTTCGACAGTCTCTTCACTACAGTTCATAAAGTGGGAGCTGCCAGTTTATATAGTTTTATACCTGTCATAAAGAACATTTTTTGTCTACTCATCGTCAGATTCATAACATGTCTCATTTGTGGCCCTGTGTTCAGCATTGCATGTAATAAACTGCACTGTTTATAGCGATGTAGTAAAAAAAAAAAGCAAAATGAAAGAATCGTCTGCTGGATTACTGCTGGCCCAGAACAGAAAACAGATATTGTTCCAGGCGCGCTCACTCTGAGAACATGATATTGTCATTTTTATGACTTCGCTCTGTGTCTCAATACAATAAACAAAAGAAATATGAACTTCATTTCCAGAGAATCTGAGCTGAATTTCCCCAAAAGAAATTGTAGTATGAAGGAAAGGAGTGTACGAATATTTCCTGCTGGAGAGGCTTGTTAAACTGACTGTGAAATGGGTTTCTGAATAAGGCAGTGGATTCTATATGAGAAGTGGGACTGGGCAACATGTCTAAACTCTACCTACGATCTTTACACCAACCCTGAAGTCAAGGGTCCTCTGTTTGACCACAATCGAACTGCCAATCCAACACTGGCACATGCTGTGTGTGGACTCTTGTTTTTCCTCTTCACTTCTATCTCTCTTTCAAGTGCTTCCATGGCCTTTTATAGTCAAACAAATGTATCACCTCATTATCTAAACCTTTTTCTGTATTTGCCACCTACATTAAATCATCCTATTCTACGGAGATACTTGAACTCCACTTCATAGAAGGAGGAATCTGTATCAGACTGTGCACAACAGTAATGTATCGACCACCGGCCCAGAAAAGAATTACCCACGGGGGCTTTGCTTTGCACTGCATGTGGTAATGTGAACCCAATGCTTGGAAACACCAAAGGGTAGCAGCGAGGAAATTACTGCCAGGCATGAAAAGGTTGAGAAATGAGACCAAGAGACAGATAGGAAGAAAAGGAGGGCAGGAGGATCAATAATGTAATCTTTAGTCATAGGTAGAGCACAGGCCCGGTGCTAAGGATTACTCAGTATGGGGCCATTACATGGAGAGGCTAGCAAAGCAATTATGAGTCTTGGAAGGAATTGACAACGGGATCCCCATGGGGTGGAATGATATTGGTTAAAAAGATGGAAAAGGGAGACAGTGTGTGCTCGTGTGTGAGCAGGATGGAGAGACCCAGTGAATATCAAATAATCATTACATTACCTTCTCAACCCTTGACCCGATGCCACGGCCACCCCCCACCTCTTCATTCACGCTGTGTCCTCATATGGGGGCATGTGAAAACCACATAGAAAGCTTTCCACCTAGCGTTCACGCGGCGAATAGGAACCAGGCGTGTAAAACAGAGGCACAGTGTTGTTGTAGACTACACTGTGCAAGGCAAGGAATACATGAAAACTAACAATCACTGAATCACAAAATCAGTATATAATATAAATACATATTTTTTTTAATTGCAATTCTAACGCATGTATCTGGCATACACATGTGTGTTGAGCACCTTCTGAAGTTCATTGTGAAATATTTCATTTCAGCAATTTCAGAGAGATTGGTCATCTGTCTCTTTCAATTCTTATAGCGAGTTTGAACCAAATACAACAGATTTTCCATTAAACTTGAATTATTATCAGAATGTGGCTCCTCCAGTTCTCCAGGAGTCTTTTTTTGTGACAATCCTGCTTTCACTGTTGAGTTGTTGACTTGCTGCATTGACTGTGTCGATGGTGCACTGCCAAACACAGATTTAGTATTCAACAATTGCACATGGAGAGTATCCGTTGCCATTTCTTTCATTCACATGCAGAAATATAGTAATTGAAAAATGAATGACCTCCAGGCGATAACTCTGAATGCAGACTGTTTACACACAAATGGAAAACTACAGCTACTCAGGTTCTAATCTCCCACGCAAAGTTTTGGAGGTTTAAAACAAAAGGGACATTTCCAAGTTTCCCAGAATCAGTCAATTTAATTGATGTCATTTTCTGTCAATTTACCCTTTCCCCCCCTTCATTTTAATTACACATCGATTAGTTACAAAAGTATATGGTTTATTGACATCCCCAATCTATACTGGTCAGTCAATTGTTCCTTCTTCTTTGCAGGTTTCTTGGGTCTTCAGCCACATTACAGTGCAGAGATTAAAAGCTGCTTCAGGGTGAGCGTTCTCCTCTTTTGTAAAGGTGGCCCAGGTTAATCTTGATCCACATGTGACTGCTGGAGTTGCCTCCATGACAGTGGCAGTAGTAGGCCTCTCTGTTTTTTAACTCAGTTTTAAACCAGCAATCAGTGAACACTCAACATAGTGCATGTGGGCTTTATACTCCTCAAAACGGTTAATTTTGGGAATCACAACAGGAAAATGAAACAAAATACATAAATGACCAGGTACAAGACTAAATACAGGTTTTATATAGTTGCTGTCTATCCACCCCATTTAACCCTTGTGTGTTCAGCCTGTGTTTGTTGGTCTGGTGGAACCACCGCATTTTCTTCTTATCGTTGTTGTTTTATTTAAAAATGCTTAACTAATGTGTATTTCATCCTATTTATAAGCCATTTGAACAGCATACATATTCAGCATTTGCCATTTATCATTGGGTACATTTAGCAATACAAAAGGAACTTGTTCTATTTTTTTTTTAAATAAAATGTAATAAAAGAAAAAAGTAATGATCAAAATGTGACTGGAAAAAAAATACTCTTTGTGATGCAAATAGACTGCTTGAATTGAATTTAGATTGTGTTTCACAACACCTTTTTTTTGCCGCTGGACACATCCAGCTGAAAGGTGATAAGATTTCCAAAATATCAAAGAATATCACAACAAACCTCCTGTAGCTGCTGACTGCATGGTATGTTCCTTCTTCAGCGTACTCATGACATAGAATATTTTTAGATTATTTTTTTCCTTATCATTCCCACCATAGTCTGCTTCACCTTTAGGAGCTCCTATCTGAGGTTGTAAAATTGTAACACGTGGGGTCGTGTTTACTGATTCATATGAATGAAAATTCTTATCTCGGGGGCGCCTCAATCCCGTGTAGACTTGAGCTTTCCTGGAAATAGGATGGGAAAATAGGTTCTCTTATTAAATGTCTAATAACACCTTCACACTGAAACTGACCCGACAAACTGATGCTCTAAGTGTGTGAAGGTTTCCCATTCAGAAAGCAAAATTTGTGAAATGATTACAGAGAAACCAGAAATGCTTAAAATTCAAAGTTGGCACGTGAAAGCCTCTAGTTGGTACAGTGGCTTTCCATGCATGTATGCATGCATGGATGGTGCATACTGTATGAGCAATTAAACTTTCTTAAACTGTCTTTCTTTGCTGTATAGGTCCAATTAGTATGTTGAAACTGTGTCATTTCATCAAGATAGTGGCCTAGTAACTGAAAGTAAATGAAGCATTGTTAAATTCAAAAGGGTTAGCACTACAAACCCTTAAGAATCTTGTACATGTGCAGTATATGCGTTTCTGCAAAGTTTTGTTTCCCATGTTTACATATAGGCCAGTACATCTGGAAAACATTGCACTTGAGAAGTCGTTTTCAAAAAGTAGAGATTTGGAGGATTCCCAGTGCTGCAAAAGTGCAATAAAAGCCTATTGGTTTAACCTGTAAAACTCATGTAAACATGACCTGACTCTCTAATGTGTGTCCTTGCCGAAAAATGTCCTCTTCCCCACAGATCAGCAGAGGCTGACCAGTCTGAAACACTATTTTTGCTAGATTTTTAATAGAATCATTTTTTGTTCTTGATAGTAGCCATATTTTCCACTGGCAATGGATTCTGACCTGTTTAAGTACAAAACATTTATCAAATAATATTTAACCTGGTCAACTTGATCTTTTATTTTTAGTATCCTAACACAGAACTAGCTAAAAAAAACAACTACTGGATATCCATACTGTTTTCAGATCTGTGATCATGTTCCACAGAAATGAAATCATTTTAAATTACAAATCCTAGCTTTGAGGCACCTGGAAAGTAGCCTCATACTTTTAATCCATTAATCTATAATGCTTTTTAGCCAAACGCAATGCATGAAAAGCATTGCTAACATCTACTTAAATTACAAATTTAAAATTGACTTTCAGTGCACTGAGCCACCTTCAGTATGATTTCCCACCAGCATTACGTGTCCTTTCCCGCTTCCTCTTTTCAGATTGCTGCTTTAACCTTTCTCTTATCGACAATTTGCTCTTTTGCTTTTGAGTCTTTTCTTTCTCCCACAGATCCTTCCATTGTGTCACATTCTGGTTAATAAAATACTGCTCTTCCTGCTTCTGCTTTAATATCTTGCTACTTAGCTCATGCTATCACATATACTCACTTTCGAGCGTCTTTCTTCAGCCATTTTGTTCCAATACATCATCTTTTAATATCACATCATCCGCTTTTAGTTTTTTTTCTGTTTGCATTTGTTCCTCTTCCACAAACACACATCATGTTCCTGTTGTCAGACTAATTGCCTTCACAGACATGCAATTACATTTTCATATTTTCAATTTCTATGTCCTTTATTCCTCTTCTTTCGATTGTCACATTTTTTTGTTCTCTCTTGCAAATCCCTGTTCCCATATTTTCTCACATCTCTCCTCCCCTCAAGATAGAGGGACTCCATCGTTTAATTTCAAGTCAGTGTGAAATTTTGTTTAATGTCAAAAATGTGAATTTTGTGGATAATTGTGTCCGGCAGCGTATGGCTGACCATTACCAACAAATGCAGATATACATTAGTGCTCCCTGAAGGCAGAGAGCTTTTCATGCTATCAATAGCTAAATGCTACTTTTGTTGAATGCACATTCAATGTTCGTGTTCAGTAATGCAGTCTTTGTGTATCAAAGGAGCATAGATCACAAAAAAACAAATATGTTTCTTTTGGTATGTAATGAATACATAATTATGTACGAGTATTGTTTTTTATTAACTAAATATAAAAGTAATGAATCTTCCATGCTATATCCTTATCTGTCATTTTTTTTAATAGCATGGTACAGCCGCAATTCACTGCTAATGCTTGCGTAAACAAATGAGATTCTTTTGATTAATGACTGTAATCTCAGAAGCATATTTATCATTTGCTATTATTCACTGGGATTTCACTGGAGGACTTGATCAGAGCAAAAAGTTTTTCCAGGTTATTTCTTGTAAAATAAGACAATTATAAGACAAAATTTACATACAGAGTGACCAATGCAGTTAGAAAGTAACTCTTCAAAATATTCACATGTATTGGAGTGTAAAATTGGAGGTTTTGGAAACTCTTTAGGTTTTAAACTCAGATTATCCTGATTCCTTTAGGGCCTGTCCACACAAAAATGCCATTTTATGTAACCACATTGTTTTTGGCCCATCATCCACAAGGAGGTGAAAATATAATTGTTTTGAGAACAGATTCCAGAACAGAGAAATTTGAAAACGCTGGCTTGATATTATCCTGTGGACGGGCATAACACATATTTGTTGAAAACAATTACATTCTGCTGTATTGACTGTAGCAGAGTTACAGCACCAGCTATAGGCCTGGCGGTGATGGTGAAGTTGGCATATGAAACATGAAGTTAGAAGAGACGCCAGCCAGCTTCATTTAAATCGCACGTATGGGAAGACTTTGACTTCTCAGTGCAACATAACAGCATTGGCACGTGAGTGGTGGACCAGATAAACACTGTCTGCCGGCGATGTTTCGCGGAGGTGCGGCGTTATGTCTCTGGAATTACATGAAACATGCTAACGGACTTAAGATGGCATCACCCCGATATGTCTATCATTGGCGTGAGGAAAAAAAAAAAAATTGTGCAACAACTTATTCTTATCTTTTAAGCAGCCTCTTTTCATGAACATAGACAGAAACAATAACGTCCCAGAAGCAATGGGCACATACATACATACAGTATCCCTACAAGAATGTCATATTACTGTCAATACTGTTTGTTGTCTTAGTGTGATTGTAAACCTTCTTACAACGGTTGCAGTTACGATTGTGAACTGGAATGACTGATCTGTTCACATTTGTACAGTACAAACTTTAACTAAAGTTCATTTAAAAGAAAAAAAATCTCTCCGAGGATTTTTTGTTTTGTTTTCCTTTGTATGAACAGAATGGGTGAATGGTATGAGAATCCTTCTAATGTATTTTTTTTTTTTATTTTATTCTATTTGTTGTTGTTTTTTTTTTACTTTTTATAACAGAAGATGGTATTTAGTTTTGCAGTCTTTTCAAAATGAATGGAAAAAAAAAGGTAGTCACATGTCTGACTTTTTGTTGCTTTTTCCCCGTTGTACTCAACCATACTGTACTGAACCATGACCCCCACACTGAGGTACGTACCGAACCTTGACTTATATGTACCGTTACACCCCTAACACCCAATAGATCTTCATTTAGACCATTCATTGCATATTTTGACTTGGGGATTTATTTCAAATGAAACAATTTGTAATACCTCAATTACAGCGACATCCATCCCCCGGCGGGCAGACACAGTGCCTGAGCAGCACACAAATAGTGTAATTACCCACTCAGCTTGACTTAGTAGGGGGTGCATGGGTCACAACTGTGCCCCAGGCACACTATTATGCATGTGTACTACTGTTTTTTAAAGAACAGGGCAAGACCCAAGGGGGGTAGGGGGTGGGGGCAGGCACAGGAAGATTAAAGCTAGACATCAAATTGCTCTAAAGATATTGGTATCAGGAGCTACTGGCTATATTAAGAGGATGAAGTCAGTCCCCAGTCCCTGCATTAAGAGGAAAGATAAATATGGGCAACAGACCAGTTAACTCCTCAATGCTGAATGAATGATGAATAAATACATGAGAGGCACTTGATGCGTTTCATGTCTCTAAAGCAGACTACTTTTTCGGCCGATTGAGCATGAGTTAGGTTGGAAAAAGTTCCACTGGTAAAGATATTTGACTCCTTCAGGAAATACTTTATCAGTCAGCTGCCTGCAACACTGAGTGAGCAGCAGCTACCTACTTGTATGTGGTTAATATCTCATGCTTGTCTGACCAAAGTATTTACAGTGTGAAGTAATGTTTCATGGCATGATGGTGAGGAATATTTCCCAATACTGAAGCTACTACTACTCACCCCAGTTTCAGGCCGGCATGATATACTGTATTTCCAACTGAGCAATGGAGAGTGTGTGGAAAGTGGTATGCTTTTAAGCTTTAAAAATAATAAGGTAAAGAGACCAGAGCAAGGATAGTCACCACCATGAGACACTTGCTTTTCCTTGATACATCGCTTAGTGACCAGCAATTTGTAAAATGGCTGATTGAGCCATTAAGTTCAGCTGAATTTGGATCCATTATTTGGAATAATTTACACTATATATACTGTATAGAAAAGACCCATATATCCATTTATCTCTTCTCATGGATTCTCAGTATGGAAAGCAAAGAACCTCAGTCATCTCTGACCACTCAACTCTGTCCAGTTATTCTGAGGAGATCCAGAGATGCTTGATGAGTAATAGAATCTCTTCAGCCAATCCTGAATAAACTTCAGACCCTTAGTTGGACTTGTTTGGTAGTGGGCGACAAAAAACCAGCTGATTTATTGATTAATGAATTATTTAAAATCACACTGCACCAACACAACTGATACAAACTCCAAAAATGCATACATGTAGTATAGAGGAGAGCTAATTTAGTGCTGCTCATGCAATGCTGGGCTGTAAATACAAATTGCTCTGCTTGTTAGCAAAGTCAGACATCTTTTGATGATGTTGTCAGAGGAATTAAATATTGTATGGTGTAGGATTAATTACGAGTTTTTAACAAACAAATACAATTTTTGTTCAGTGACTTGTCCAGTCTAGAGAAGTACTCAGAGTTACTACAATTGCATTACTTTTGCCTTAATGTCTCTTACTATGCTTTCTAGTAATTTTCTAATTTTCTAGGTATCATGTATAGTTTAGGAGTTAAAGTGATGAGAAGTAACCATGCCAGACCCTGTCAGTGGTGATAGGAAGATAAAGATCCAGTTGTTACCATGTTTGAAATAATTTGAAACTATGTTAGTCAATTTAATACAGTGATCAGTTACCAAGTAATGCAAAAAGTAGTTGTTGTAGTTTATAACCGTAGTGTGGAAGTGATGATGGTGGGATTTAATTTTTAATGGAGTTTAAATATATTAAAGAGAAGATAGACAGAGAGGCACCAACACAAGGAGACACTCCAGTTATAATAGAAGATCTACTGCAATGCTGGACTCCAGAACCGACAGACAGCAACTCTAACAAAGGGTCCATATTTGAAACAAAATCAGAAACAGTGTGTCCTCTAAAAGTGTGACAAAAGTGTAAACACTTTGTTGAACTGAGAACACTATGGTCTCACAGCAGCGCTGTGGATTTGACAGTGCACAAGCTTTTAAACTGTCTTCAACCTGACCTATTGTGTCTTTATTAGACAAAAAGAGAACATTTCCAGTAGACAAATTCACGCTTGACTGAGTTCTGTTAAGTGTTTAGAAAATGTTGGAACATTGTGAAGGCTGGTCACCTTTTGACATATATCACAAAGTTTACATTTTATGTGATTTACTGAACCTTTGTTTGAAATATTCCACCATGCTGACATGAACACAACACGGTCAAACACCTGCACACTCATGCTGCCATTTTCCTGCTGTATCACATCAAAGTTTTCTAGTGGATTCAGATCTGAGGAGATCAGAAAAGTCCAGAGAAATCACTGTGATAGCCATAGCAAATAGTTTGAGATTACTTTTGGCTTGCTGGTAGAGTCATTAGAAGCAGGTACACTGGAATCATCAGGGCATGGAAACGGTCAGCAGTAATATTCAGGACGAAGGGGGATTCAAACTGTGACTGATTAAAAACAGTCCTCACACCATTACACTGCCACCAGCAGCTGCCAAGCCAGGCTGGGTTTACGGATTCATTCTGCCAAACTGTAGCACTGTCTTCTGCATCCTAAATAGAAATGAAGCTTAATTTGATCATGCTTTGTTGGTCCAGTCTTCACAGTCCAGTTTTGGTGAGCTTTTGCACACTGCAGCCTCAGATTTTTAATTTTGGCTGACAGGAGAGCGACCCTCTGTGGTCTTCTGCTGTTGTAGCCAATCTGCCCCAAGGCTGGCCAGGCAGTGCTTTCCAAGGCGCTTTTACACTCCGCAGTTATAAAGAGTAGTTATCTGAGTTACTTTAAACTTTCTATCAGCTCCAACTAGACTACCCTTTCTCCTGTGACCTCGCTCTTCAACAGCCACTGCTACACGGTGGATGTTTTAGGTTTCTTTTCTGCTCTATTCTAGTTCAATTGGAAATACTGCTGCATTAAATAAATTAACTGGGTTTTTTTTTTTCAAACACTGGTTCTAATTGAACCAAATATTTGGGTTGGTGTAGATGTCCACCTGATGGCAAATGTATCGAGTGCAGAGAACCTGCGTTTCGAATCCTAGTTGTGGCAGAAAGTCATCCAGCGTGAAAACTTGTGAAATATATGATGCAAGTTGCGATAACTTGGAGTCTAATAGAAGTGAATCAACCAGAGGAGCGTTGGTTCAAATCTCACTGTTGTTGTATCATCGGCTTGGGGCAATGAGCAACCTAGGGTGAAACTTTGTCAAATTACAAGTCCACAAGATCTGCTGTGGGTCCTCTAAAACAGGGCAGCTGAAGTGTACCAAGAAACTTCTAGTGGAAAAAAAAAGAATATTTAAAAAATAAAAAAAAAAGAGAAAACCTAGTATGTAAAGCATTTTTTTGTTACCTAGTTTAAATTTGCCAGCAGTATCATGTGTTAGAGTTGACTTGGAAGAGGTTAACTCTAAATGCCAGACACCACCATCTCATTTTAGCCAACAAGATGAAACCAAAAATCCAAAAGTTCAAGGGAATACGAGAGTATTATCCAGCAGAATACAGAGACACAGAGACAAGATGACTGAAGCACTGATGCACAGGAGAAAAACCACGCTGGGGCACAGAAACACCGACAACTGGAACATACAAGAATAGCCCGTTATATACCAAAGTCACCAGGTGATGACAGTCACACTCTCAGGCACAGGTGAAAGACATCAGGGCGGGGAACAGTAATTAAACACGAGGAGGGGAAGTCAAGGAGCCTGAAACGAGAGACAGAGTGAGAATCTCCCACAATAACACAAGACAGAACATGAACTCTGACATTGTGTCAATTTCACAGCATATTGAAGAATAGTCAATACCTCTTGCCAAGGAGGTTATTTATTTGCTAGGGTTTGTCTGTTAGCAGGGTTATGTAAAAAACTCCTGAAAGGATCTTCCTACAAAAAATTCAGAAGATGTGTCTTGACCCAACTTAGATTCCATAAAATTTTGAGAGTGATCCGGATAACCATCTGGATACAAAAAAATGTCAAAGGTCCTGTTTTTATCCTTTACTTGTCATAGAGTCGTTTAAAAAAAAATCACATCTCTTGGAGATCATATCTTATAGACTTGTAAAAATGCATTGATCTGTACATATCTAGTACAGTGCAAAATTTAATCCAGATCAGATCCAGAATAAGGTCAGAAAAAATTCCAGAAGTTAACATTAGAAAACCTATTAACGAGTTTCAAAAATCATAACTCATAGAATTCTGTTTAGATTCGGAGGATCATTGCCCTGAATTGTGACAAATTTTGTCTGGATCCAATCCAGATTAACGACATGGCGGCACTTTAAAGAAAACGCCATTTGGCGGAGGTCTGCGCTCTCGGTGTGCTTTTTCTTTTTGTCTGTTTCTTTTAGGTCTTTTATTTTGTTTAGGTTAAACAGAAAAGGGTTGTTAGAACTTGTAAACAAAGCCCAAAAACTCCCTGTGCAGTTTAATGTTCCACAGAGAGGCCGCATGATTAAGTCACTGGAAAACTGTTTCTTTAAGGTGGTTTGTTTCACAATATTGTGTCACTCCAAATTATTAAAGCTTGTTCAACATTACATA
This sequence comes from Parablennius parvicornis, assembly GCA_900302745.1. NCBI lineage: Eukaryota > Metazoa > Chordata > Actinopteri > Blenniiformes > Blenniidae > Parablennius > Parablennius parvicornis. The sequence continues at coordinate 18,241 of OMNM01004229.1, read as the reverse complement.
CAATTATTTATGTTGAACAAATATATAATTTGTGTTCAAAAACCAGTTCAAAATATGACTGAATAATCTGAGTGAATCTCTTAAGTTTGTAGAGTAAATTCATTTCAGTTAAGTGTAATTAAAACCCATAAACTGAAGATATTTGATTTGTGTTTGTTTTGAACAACTGTTTTGTTGTTACATTTACCTTCAATGTGTCAGACATCAAGGAATCTAATCATACTTTCTAATTTAGTGCACTTTGCAGTAAGAGTTATACTGGAAGTAGCTAAATCGCAAACAATACAGACTGATGTTTTTTTTTTTTTTTTTAATTATGTACTAAACCTTCACCTGGCATTTGAGAGCTCTGACAGAAATATACTCCAGATCCAATCAATGAAATCTGTAAAGCCTATAGGAGAAATGTTAAAGTTTCAATGTGAGTAACTGAATGAGCTTCCACTTTTCCATTGACTGCTTCTGTTTCATGAGAACTCATGGAGGAACGGAGTGTTAAATTACTCTGTCCTGGTTGACATGAATTCCCGAACCAGTTTCTCAAAGTCAGAAATTCCCCAAACTTTAGTCACTTTCTCTTTGTGGTAAAAAGTGGTTTGGATCAAAACCTGAAATATCACAGAGGATTCTCAGCTCAGATACACGGTATAACTATCCTGCTCAGCTTTACACATCTTCTGGTAATACACGTATTTTAGCTCACTGCACTGTTAGTATTTGGTGCAAACATCCATCTTGTAGTTTAATATTTTATTCCACTTCTGGAACGTACGCTGAACAGCTGTAGGTAATGTCAAGTGATCCTGATAGAGCACTTCATCACTCTGCTTGGTCCAGTAGCTGTTAGAGAGCCTAAAGGAGTGTTTTTGCTCTTTGTCCTGTTAAAAAAAAAAATATAGTTGCTCTTCACCAGAATGTTGTGTTAGTCATGTTGGACTCTTTTTAAAGGTTTGATTCACACATTGCACTGATGAGGTTAGCTTGTGTTTATGTGGTCCTTCTTCCAATATACTGGTATTGTTTCTGATTTCTGTGGCTGGTAAATTGTTTCTGCTGCTTTCTCTTGAGTAGCATGTATTTCTTTTTTTAGTTAGTTGTTTATATTTTACAAAACAGTGAATATGCTAATCAGAAATGTATTCAAAAATCACAAACAGATCGAAGAAAATTCAACAATATGCGGTATCAGCATGTATATTGTAAAAGATTAATATTTTGTTAAGTCATTTAAAAAATGCTTAATCCTCATGAATATATTATGTTTCGATGCATCCATAGTGTACTTAAAGATATCGTAGCATATTTAATTAAAAGTACGATGAAACTGTGAAAATCCAGTTCAGAAAATGTAAAAAAAAAAATAAATAAAATGCTGATACAAATGTCCTTCTTCATCCTGCACAGTGCAACTGAAAGTGGTTCAAAGCCAGTCGGAAAAAAAAAAAAAATATTGGAGGGTAACATTTCGTATACCTGCTGGTTTCAGTCCAAGGTCCAAATGACAATGAGGAGGAATGTGTCGAGAAAGATGTAAAACTTCAAAAACATGATGGGCAAACCAGATTAGTTGAGAAAGTGGGGTAACTCCGCCCACTTCCAATGGGGAGGTACCCTCAGGAGAAAACAGCTGAATGACAAAGAAAAACTACATTTCCCACATTCGAGACGGAGAAAACACTAAAATCCCAACAACTTCATGGATCATTAGAACAACTGCAAGTTGATCATTCAATATTTGCTGTGAATTGATTATTGAGTAGAGAATCATATTTTAAGGTTCCATTAATGATATCTAATTTTCGTAAAATCAATGTATATATTCTGATGTAGACAGACACTGATTTTTCTCCCAGTTGAAATACAGAAATAGTTTTACAATTTAGTATGATTATGATATTAAAACCACACTAGAGATTAAATGAAGATCTTGTATTAACTGCTATTGTTCACTTTTAATAATTATTTTTCAGAATGACGATTATCGTTGTTGTGTCATCCTTTTCCATCGGTGTTTTCCGGAATGGTTTATGACAGGCAGCAAGAAAGACAAGAGAAATGCAAAACCCCCACTGTTCTGCCTTCCTGTGATTTGTCTTCGTCGCTCCCCGCCTTTTGTTTCCCTCGAACGCTGTTTTAAACCGACCCCCTTACAGTCTCATAACGCGTCGTTACATTTTCATACCTTGCATCAAATTGTTTGCAAAAAAAAAAGAAAGAAAAAAGCGTTTGCATTGAAGGAGGAAAAACAAAAACAAACACAACAAGAACAAGCAAGGCTGCCTAGAACCGAACAAACTTCCCAGCGTTCTGCACTGCACACAGCAGGCTTCGTAACATGATACACAAAGAAGAAAGTGCAGTCTGACGAAAATCATGTCACAGGAGAACAATCTTCTGATGCACACTGGAAACTACTGCCTTTTAAATTTGTTACTTGGGGTGGGAAATCTTTACTAGTGCACTGACAGAGGGGAAGACCTCTTTGACCGCAGCACTCCACAAAAGGAATGCCTCCTGTGTGAAATCCAGAGTCCTAACAGCTTTCTGCTCTAATGAACACAATATTCATCCAAGACAGAGCCTGCTGATAGCCGCTTTCCCGCAGTTATTTCTTTTGACTGGACTTCTTGGCAGATGAAATCAAGGTGAAACAGTTCAAAGAAAATCTGGGCCTCTTCAACCATTTTTTGGACAATGTTCATCTTAAGGGTGCAATATGTGGAGTGTAAATTGTTAATTATGATTTAGTACCGCATTAATTCTGAGGCATTAGAGTAATTACCATAAACAAATTAGACCATGGGCAAAAACATTGGCAGCCTACACTGGCCTTGGCAGTGCAGGTCGGATTCATGTGTGCGGCGCCAGGTCAAATTTGAATGCAAATCCTCAGAACAGCCTACAGCAGAAACACGAGGTCTGGTCTTCTAGTCACTGAGGAAAAAAATGTCATTCCCATCCTAGAATATGTTTATTGTATGTTTAAAAACAACGGTGACAACTAATAGCTTATTTAACATTTCCACATACGTATCCTCTGTCAACCCACCAGGACAAGGCTGTGTGGAAAACAAACAAGATTATTTGTTGGCTGATGGTAACACTTAAATTCTAGTTTAATTCTATGTCTTCATTTATCTTTTCTCAGATGGACTGTGGTTTCTGTGTCCTACAGGTAGCCATGATTAAGGCTGATCATTTACATTATAAAATCCTGCCAGGGGCCCCAATAAATGACTCCCCTGTCCTTTAAACATTAATTATTAAGTTGTCAGAAAGACCTGGGGCTTGAATCCTGGGACGATATTTGGTCCAGGGGGCCATATAGACACTAGGGAGGGTATTTTTGTGCAACAGGATATGAGAAAATCAATACAAGATCAAAGGTTACAGCATACTCCTCAATCTCTTCATACTTTCTATTTTGGGATCTCCCCGCTCTATACAAACTGCAGGAAGGAGGCGGTAATACACAGTCCATCTGTAGTTTGACCTTTACACCTCATTTACTTCAAAGTATTTAAAGTTTCTGACATCAATATTCAAAGAAATTCTGGGTTTTTTCATTCGAGCCTGTCAGAGGAGAGTCTTTCTTTGACAGATGTGTTCTTTTTCAGTGGGTCAAATTCAGTGGTATAAGGAGATCTTCAAGGCAAGAATGTCATTTTTTTTTTTTTTGTTGAAAAAATTTTACGAAGCATTTAAGCTCAAGGTAACAATGAAATGAGAAACCACGTTATAATTTGTGGGCACCCTTGCTAAATTACCTTTCAAACGAGATAGCAGACATAGTGCACAAAGAGTGCTGTGATGTAAAGAGGCGTCCTTGTTCTTCTGCAGGGTCCTGAAGGTCTTATATCTAAACACTGTCTGAGCTGTATATTTTCTCATGAAATATCCATATGCTGCAAAAGGAGCATTCAACATAATGTTCGGACATAATAACAGATACTTTTCTTCTTTTTTTTTTTTCTTTTAACCTAATTTCAATTCAGAGGCTAATCATTTCTGTATGTGATGCTGTGTGTTTGTTTCCTCGTCTGTTATGTTCAACAATCAATAAAACATTAAAGACAAAAATAATAGAACTGTTAACCCATTACCTGACAGCTATCACATGACACATAATTGGGCCAATTATTCCTTTACTCCTAAAGTGTTATGAGTAAAGGAATAACAAAGCATATCTAATCATAGTACATGTCTCTATGGCTGGGGATAAGATTGGTAGGATTGTATTGTATCTAATTAGATGATGGGGGTATCAACATTTTTATAGCGGGACTAAGAAAAAAGGTTTGTTATAATGCAATTCTACACTAAATGAAGAGTTAAAGCTGTTGTAACTTTTAACAATTTGGTATTGCAGAGTCAAATGTTTCTAGGTACTCATTTCAACACCAATGCAATCTGACTATAGAAAAAAAAAATATGAAAATGCAAATGCAGTGGAGTGTTATGATGCTATTATTCACTTGAAGCTGGAGTGGCCACACTGTAGAAAACACGATTTACATGAAGGTTTCTTTTTTGCTTTTCACACCTACTCGGACACACTCCGGCTCCATATCTCGGAGAGGTTAGAGCTCATGCTCACCACTTCACAACTCGTCTGCATACAATTCGTCACACAGCAATACCTGCTGCAAACTGAGATCAATAATCATGTGGACCATAAATGTGTGGACCATTTTTTCCATGTCATGTGGGTTGTCAAAACATGTGGGTCGTGCGTGGCATGAACTAACACCACAAAAACTTTTGATGATTGGGGTAACTGATGAGACAAATAAGCTCAAGCTCCATTGGATGGAGAGGGACTTGAGGAATTTTGTCATGTCAATAAAAGTCAGCAACAAAATATTCTTACCTATAGTGAAGTGTTGGTGTCAAGAGGATGACTTGGATTTTTTTCAGGAATATGAAGCACATGCTATGAGAAAATATATGCTATTGAGGGATCAAACTAAATAAAAATGTATCATGTAGATGTGTTACATACAAAATCACACACTAAATGTCAAGAAACAACTTTGATACGTCCTCTAGATGCTCCTTATTTTTTATTGATACCTGGACAATAATTGGAGAGACAGTTGCTTGAGGTAATTTGTTTGAAATATATAGATAACTGGAGGTTTTTTCCTTTACAATATATTCTTTATAATCATATAAAGAATAAAACTCCTGAGACAAACCTTCATTTCAACTAATCTCCTGGTAAATCCCACCTGCTGCTCAGGTTCAAACACTGACTATGTACCACCCGTGGATCAACAATCTTTTTCCAGCACTGTTCAACACACCTGTTATAAAATGAAATCTAACTCAAGAGAAATCACATTTGCACTTGAAATCCACCAGGCTTTCATTAAAATGTTAGCCCTATACATGGACTTAATATTTGAACCTGTACACATTACTTTATATGAATTCAATTGATAGCTATGATTGAGATTCAAGCTGGTAAATAAACATGAACTAACTGAAAATAGACACATAAGCACATTGTGTTTGTTTAAATTCATAGATTGTACATACAGCTTGTTAACACTTTCACATAGGTTTCGTTGATCCAAAAACATTGTATTCAATGTTTATTGCCACAAATCCAATCCCAAAGCACACAGTTTTGCAAAATATGACCTCTTTAAAAAAGAGAAACATCTATTAAAAGAAATCAAAAAGTATTTTGTTTCCCCTCGTTGTGAAGAGCCTGCTGTATCTCCAAACAAAGTGCCCACATGGAATAGCAACAATTTTCTGCTCTCTCTGATGACACGTTGATTGTGGAAATGGAATAAAGTTTTTCTAAGTTGTAATGTCATTCTTCTGCCTTCTTCTTCTTGATTTTTGCTCATTACACCGCTTTGTTCTTGAGTGTGTGTATGTGTTTCCACATGTCTTTGGGAATATGTGGAAGTAGTGTGAAGCTAAATCATGTCTCTTTTGTGATGGCTTACACATAATATGCAGACTAGTATCTATGAATAGTTACAGTTTCTCTTCATCCTTTTTAGTCTTTCCTACTTCCCTCATTTTTTTTTCTTTTCTTTTCTGGTTCCTTGCTGCCCTGTTTTCAGTCTTTCCAGTTCGTTTCTCCATCCATGCACTGTAACTCCACTCGATAGCTGGAGAGAAAGAGACCATAGTGCTCCGCTCTATTGAGTGCCAAATGCTGATTGATTGAAGAGCGAAGTGCTGGCGGCAGGTGTACAGCTGACAAATGTATAAGGCCTCACAGAAGGGAGTTAAACCTGATGCTAACAGATAGCCAGATAGGACGGCTGAATGGACCAAAATGTTTCCAACGCGCTCGCCTAACTGGCAATCTCGAGATTTGCAGCTAAATTCACTTTTTTTGTGAACAATGCGCAAAATGAGAAGTCAGTGTTTTCACGGTTTTTGTCCCTATTCACTATCATCTGAATGGTGTAGGAATAGCTTAATATTCTCCATGTATTATTACCTTAAAATGCTTTTTATTCCCATCTATAAACAAATTGGTTGTTTTTAAATTGTATGAAGCTTGTGAATGACTTCTTGTTATGTGCCTTTGTAAAACAAATAATCTGATATTTAAACTGAGTCTTAAAATCCTCTCAACCACAAAGACTGTTTTCACTTCCCAGGTTGTTTCTGCAGCCTTCAGCGTACTTTTTTCTCTCAGGAGTTCCAATTGAGCATCTTGTCCTAATGTCAGTGGAATTCCCATGTCGACCTGTAAACAGAACATTTTCTCAGGAGAAATTTTCGGCCACAACATCATTTTCAAGTGAAAACGGAAAACCTTTGTTGTGTTTTGGGTTTCCGTCAATGGAGGTTGGAGCCACTGAAATGGCAACTTTTTGAAAATGGCTTGCAAGGTGGGATTTTTTGAAAACGCAAAGATTAAAGAGTTTTGACACCAATGCTGTCTAAACAAGGCATTAAATAAATATTGAGGGACAATAATTGCGTTTAACAAAGAAGTGGGGTCTGGATCACCCAGTCCTGACATGATTTCACCCAAATATTGTGATATTATGCTAAACTAATTAAAATGGGGGAAAAAATTGTACTCTTTTTGAATACTCTGCAGGTAATCCATCCATCCAACCATCTTCTATTCCGCTTTCTACTGTCCAGGGTCGCTGGACGCTGGAGCCAGTGCCAGTTAATTCTGGGCAAGGGCAGGATACACCCTGCACAGGTTACCAGTCCATCACATAGAGAAAGACAACCACACACAGACAAAGCAGAGACTTCAGCTTCTAAAAACTGAGAAGAGCTTCAATGCAGATGAGAGGCAACACTAAGAAGTGGTATGTTTTTCCAAAAAGTGAGGAAATCTGACACAGGTCAATGATCTTGTATAGTTCCAAGTAAATGTCCATTATAATGTGTTATTCTTTTTATAATTGTTATAACTGAAGAAATCTTAATTTAATATGTTGTTAAAAATATTTGCCAGAATTTGGCTTCACATTAATGTTTTAATGAATCAGACACAGTGGAGATTCTCACAGAGGGATACCAACTTTTAAATACTCACAACACAAATGGTCCGCTCAACATCATGCAGGGCTTTAAACGTGGCGCAGCATAAGTGGATCGATCGATCCGCCATTGGCTTCCGATATAACCGAGTCTGTAAGATGAACATCTTGCACCAGGACACATGTCCGATAGCTGCATCACTCTAGAGTGCAGACAGATCCACTTACTGTGTCAGGGACACTCACATTGATGTGCACATGCATCTGTAGACGTACAAAACATTCATGCAACCACTCACAATGCCTCACTTCTGACACACACAACATGTACAAAATAAACTGACTCACAATGTGAAATGTTTCTGAAAGTAAAAATGCAACAAAAAAGTATGTCCTTGTCTGATATGTTGTAGTATTAACGTGATCTAAAAGAGACAGAAAAGTACCCTGGAACTATCATAAAAGCCACTTGAGTTACAGAAAAATGCGAATCAAACAAACAGTGGACTTTTGAATGACTGACATAGAGAGAATTAAAAAATTAAAAAATGGACAAAATTGAAATAAAATGCTGAAGTACAGCAGCTCATACTTATATATACACTTTATTTCATTCCAAAAAAACTCTACCTTCTGCATTAACCTCTGTTTTTCTCTGTGAGCTGACATTTTGCTGAGCAATTTGTCAAAACTAGCATGAAGCAAAGAATCTGATGAGCACGCCGACAGCACTAACATTAAAGCATGAGCCGTCTCAAACAATTTGTGCTCCACATCTTCACAAGTAGGAAAAAAAACTTCTATATATAAAAAATAGATGTAATGGCAGAGTCTTGGGTAGTAACACTAGATGACATCAAATATGTTGCAAATGACTTCCCTCTCATTGACCTCTGAAAACAATCAGTGAATAAAACAATATTTCAAGCTCTTGTGTTATTATACCCACCTATGATTCAGTTTTAGTTGACATACAGATAAATGAATGTGCAGCATACATCAGGTTGCATAATTCTGTATTTACAGTTGTGTATGTGTCGTGAAATTTAAACAATTGAAAAATAGAAAAATGCAACCAAATCAGGATATCATGAATCAATAAATGGTGCAATAAAAAAACGAATGCTATATATACTAGCTCAAAAGCTTTTCTAATGTCAGATGTAGCGGAGTAGAGAGCGTCACACTTGGCACCAAGACACCAAGATAAATCTGCAAAAAGTGGCTGTAGATACACCGATGTAATTTTGAGGACAACTGCAACTCAGACATAAATGCAGCACTATTATGATGATATTGACTGCTAGTTCAAACTTTCAACAAATTTGGTTTTCATAGCAATCCCACCCTCTCATAAATAAGTTAAAAAATGGTGTTTTGACTGGATGTTTTGATTGGAATTGGTCTTAGATGAGCATGAAAGCGAAGGGGATGGTCCAGCACACAGATCCTCGCAGTGGATGAGGAATGATCTAGTTCACTGTACTCTGCAACACGCTGGCGAGCACAGCTTTCAGCATGCAGCCACTAAAGTGCCAAAAGAGTTCATCGAGTCCAAAAATTGAGCTTACCTGGAAATGTTTGATTCACCAGAGCATGAGGATGTCTAAAAATACAGAAAAACACATGTTGGTAAAAGGGGGGAGATGTTTTTTATTTATTTTTTTTTAATTTTTTTTTTTGATTTTTTTTAAGCTAAAAACAAAAGATGAAAAACATTTTTCTGCTTTAAGTTCAGTGGGCTTGAATGAGGTCAGAAAACAATGTTTGATTAGACAACTTACTTAGAATTAAAACAACAGATAATGCACTCTGTAATCTTCACCTATGCTGAAAAGCATTGCGTTAACAAGGTCACATCTGGTGATTTCAACTTGGCACTATTTTTTTTTTCTTTTAGTAAGTCAAAACTTGCTTATACAATATAATATTACTATTTGATAAAAATACTCAAACTTTTACTCACAAGGATAACTTTGCATAAAACAATTTGAAGTTTGGATGCTTGTTTTTTTCTTTTTTTGTTAAATTTATTTATCTATCGTCATTTCAGTCAATTCACCTTGATATCTATGAGTGTTTGAAGACAGCAGTGCTTCCTGCAGTCATGCCTGAAGATAAAGGTTTTTCATCGCGGGAGGAGAAGGGAAGGAACATGTCAAGAAAAGAGCTTGAATATGGCTCAGATCCCTTTTCAGCATCACCTCAGCATACCAACATAAACACCCCTGCAGAGCCTGTCTAGTATTCATCATCCAAGTCCGAAGGTGTATTTTAGTCATATTTGTCTTTCATGTGAAAATATTTTAATCCTTACAAAGAGTGAGGGGAAAAAAAATTGCGTCTGTATCAACACGATAATGAGACGATGGAATGAGTTCAGTACCTAATATGGAGTTGAAATTAATCTTCATGTAGACTGAGGGAGAGAGCGGAAAGGAGAGCAGTTTTTCTTCTTCTCCTGCAGTAAATCTCTCCACATGGTGCACTCTTCTATCATCCATGAAGGGATCAGTATGTCTCTTAATGTTTTTGGTGTTCATCCAGTCCCTCTGCTTTCAAGTCTGTCTCCAACGCATGAAATGTTGGGTTATAAAGGTATGTGGAAGGTTATCCTTTCAGGTCTCCTCATTTATCCGTATGATCAGAAAACATGAGGTAAAAGCATTCACAGGCTTTCGGGGAAGCAAGAACCTTACTCTTTGTCAAATCTT
>OMNM01004220.1:9154-23481 GCA_900302745.1 Parablennius parvicornis | reverse complement strand
AAAAAAAACAAATGAATCATTCACAAATCAGATGAATTAATCACAATCAATCACACAGTTTTCACAGGTTCCGTTTTCACAGCAACGATTTCAAATGACAACCCATAATGTTCAGTGAGTGATCTGATCGCAAGTGGACCAAAACGCGTTCAGTGAAACCACTTCCCGATGTGGTCCGGGACGCAGCTGGCCACATTGACTTCATAGTGTGAACAGCATGATTTACGAACGGCGGCGGCGCAGGAAACTATGTCATATGTAAATGTCATTCGTTTTTGTTTAAGAGAATGTTGCAGTCTGAGTCTTGTAAACTTTCCAAAGAAACTCTGGAAAAGAACATGGACCGTCCGTGCCTGGAGGTCTGCAGAGACATGTGCCTCCGAGCGACCTGGGCGGAGGATACCGTCCAACGGCGTTCAATTTAGCGAAAGTGACGAAGAGCTCGTAACACAATCCGATCTGAAGTGGTCAGCTGGAAACGCACGATACAGACACAAAGTGTAAATGGTCTGCATTAGACCACATGTGAATTGATAAACCGAAACGCACGTTGACCCCAAGGTATCAATGGGCCCGACAACGGGAGCCACTGCGAACACAACTTTATGGAAACAGCTGCTAAGGGAAAACTTCCTGAAAATACAGACAGATAGATAGATAGATAGATAGATAGATAGATAGATAGATAGATAGATAGATAGATAGATAGATAGATAGATAGATAGACACGTATATGTTTATACTGTGCACGCACGCACACACGCACACACACAGTCGCACACACACACACAGACTGAAGATAGTAGTGCTGTCCATGGTTCTGAAACCACATGTTTAGAACTACTTTCTGCGGCCTTTCTGCTCATATGCAGCAGCACCTGCACGGAAGCGGAGCCTGAGTGTTTTTGAGAAACTACTCATTAGCAGATGTGCAATAAAGGTTTAGGATTTTCACGTGAAAACCTTGTGTAAACGACACGCACACACACACACACACACACACACACACACACACATACACACACACACACACACACACACACATCTATCTAGACATTCATATACATAGAGATACACATATTCATCCTGCCAAAACTTTCTTCTTCTTTCTTTTCCTCTTCTTTTTTTTTTTAAAGATTAGCATATTTTCTTCATGTATTCTGTGGAAGTCAACACTTTCTGTGTGGCAGATTGAAATCAACTGGAGGATATGCACAAATCACCACTTGCCTATTTAAAGGTTAAGGCCAATGCTAAAAAATGGCATCCTCAACACCGCCACTTAAGAAGGCAACCTAGAACCGGCCCACCTAAGCTGTGATTGAGTGATCCTAAAGAGGACCCCAGGCTTTTAAAGCCCCTGCGGGTCCTGTGTTCAACCTTTGGATGCCAATAATGGCTAATCCTTTAAATATCCTGTGAGGCGCGATCCATACCAGGCAGACTCGCCTCCGTCGAAAGGGGAAGCGGTTGATGTGGCCTCCGTGGGCAGCTCTCACTTGCATGCGCTGCCTCCCCCTAGAGGTCAGGCCACTGATACTGCCTTCCTTAATGGGAGCGTGGGCAAGAGGAAATGAGCCAGGCACAGGACAGGACCGGTCTTCTTCTTCAAGCAGCCGTTGTGAACGAGTGTGGGTTTTGAGGTGCAGAAGACATCGCAATCTGAGGTTTATTTTCTTTCTTTTCCCCAGAGAAAGTGAATATATTGTCAAAAATATATAAATAAATCACCAGGATGCTGGGACAAGAATTTGTTGGATACTTACATCCTTTAATAAATTGAGCAGAAGCACCGGCGGCCGTTCGTCGTTTACCTGTTTCACCCTCCTTCACCCGCACTAACCCCACCTTTGCTTCCATCAGGCGGTCCCATCATCCATCACCGTGAGGTGATGTCCACTACCGGCTGCCCCTTATCCGCCCCCCTCCCCCCCCAAAATAGCTCCGACTGGGGGCCATGTGCTTCCTGTTGTAGATGTGCGCCATGATAGGATGTGACAACTTTATTAGGCACAAATCAGGCGGCCGCGCTTTCATTCTCTTGCTCGACGTGTGAGCGATGTGCGCCCCGAGCTGTGGCTCTCGTCACGGGAGGGATTTCTCTCTTCTTTTTTCTCTCTCTCTTTTTATTCAAAGCCCCCCCCACCCCAGGGTCTTTCTCTGATATTATCACCACCCCTTCCCCATCCACTCCTTGCCTCCACTATCCACCGGCAGCTTCGGGGGACGTACCGTATAGCGCCGGATTGTTGGTCCTGTCACTGGCGAATAGGCGCCGAGCCAATCACACCAAACAACCCCACTTGTCACTTCTGACCATTATTAACTCCGACTCACATCCCGTCCTATGACACAGGTCACCGAGCCCGACTCTCCCGACTGCACAAACCAGCTGTACAGGTTCATCGTAAAAAAGAAAAAGAAAGAACAGCTTTTGCTGCCTAATAAATCTTTTTGACTGCCCTGGATCAAATCTGAAGGTGCTGAAATCTGGTAATGAATGAGCACAAGGATAGATAATGATTTTCCCATATCTCAAGTATATCCCCCTTTTTATGGAGTGATTTATGTCAGCGCAGTGGGGAAAGGGTGAATCCTCTCGTCAGGATGTGGTTAAACAGAGGTCCTGAGCAGATTAAACGCAGGCATTCACTCCTTAAAGCTCCTCGCTCGAGATAAAAAAATAGAAATCATCCAATTTTCAGAGAGAAGTTTATTCAAATTGAACAGAATTATGGATGGAGGGAGAAACTGGGAGGATTTTTGTTCACTTCAGTAACATTTACTCCAGATGGCAAAATCCACAAGTCACTTCTTTTTCTTCACAAATATTCAATGAAGAGTTTATTGTATTAACAGTGTTGGATTGCTGTTGTATTGTAGGTGTTAACTTGGTTTGTTGGAATAAAAAAATAACAATTAAATCATCCAGGAAGGACAATTCATGGCCTTTATTCTAATAAAGTCTAAAGTGAGGCCTATAAGAAAGATTCATCGTCTCCTTTGGGGAATTTCAGTGCTGCTTTGGGTGACAAGTCGTATTTCCTGTACGCGACACGATTGAACCGAGCGAATCGATGTGAAACTACAAATAAAGATGTTTGGTTTCGCGTAAAGGAGATCATTCATCTGTGATTGATAACAACAGCTTGAATACTACCCAATGTTGCAATAGTATGATTTTTGATAAATATAACCATAGAGGATGCTTCGAAATGCATTATTCCAAATAACAGTGCTTTTTCTCTTGCGTATAAGTTACACCAACAACAGTTATTTCAAGGTCCTTTTACAGAGAAAAACCCAACAATTCAATCTGAAGAAGAAGAAAACTGCAGAACCAGACTCGAGAGTTTCTGTAGACACTTAGCCAGTTCAGAAAAATTACAAAAAGTGGCACTTATAGTCCAGAACATATGTTAATTAATTCAAACAAAAATGAACCTACACAATGTAAAGATATAAAGTAATTGTATTTATGTGAATGAACTAAAAACTATCAAGAGAAATGACAAAAAAAGCATTCTTGTATAAATCTATTCTCTATTAGATTAGATTGGATTAGATTAAATAAGTATTCCCATTTGCAAAACAAATACAGAAAGATACACTTATGTTAAAATTTTTGCATGCAGGTTCAGCTGTGTAACATGTTCCAGTGAAAAGTGATTTCAAAAGGTACAAAAATATACAAAAGGTGCAGAAAATGGCAACCTGATTTTTTTTAAATTTTATTTGCCCTGCACTCTGTTCACTATAAGGACTCCATAGATCAAGGAGGTTATGACATAACTCTCCGAACCAGCCGTCCGTATTGTCAAAAAGATGCAGCTATATTTTTACAATATCTTGAAATGATCAAGGGGGAACAGGAAGTGATTTACTTGTTCTCGCAGACGCTAAAAGTTCAGACGGAAAGAATCACCTGAACTGCACGCTTCTTGTCACAAGATGATCATACTTGACCTCCAGTGTTTCATTTCCATTTGGATGCTGATTGTCAAGGTGACCCATATTCAGCAGATCTCAGCTGATTTTTGTCTGTGATTCAGTCGGATGCTGAAAGCACAGTAGAAAATAAGTAGATAAGGACCGACGCCTTTGAAGGTATTGACTAGGTGAGTCCGTGTCATTAAAAAAACCACAAAAAAAAAAAACAAAACTCCAAGCTTTTCATCTTCCACCTGCTCAAATCTCTGTTGAGATAATGGAAGGTAATGAGATTATGCAGTGGTTCATTAACAACTTGTAGCGTGGATTCTCCAGTAATGTTTGTCTTGTAGTCTCCATGTTAACATCTGTGTGTTCGTTGGGAGGGGGGGGGTTTTGCAAGATGAGTGTCTGGAAAGGGTACCACAAAGGGCAAATACTGAGAAACACACAACGCATGCATGCAGAAGACTGTTTGGTCGTGAGCAGATTCAGAGCCCAGTGCAGCTGGGAGCAACAACAGCAACAGATACAGGGTTGTGGTTCAACAGAGAGCCCAGAGGTCTTATTTAAATTACCAGGAGATGGGCTCATTAGCACTCGGGTGGTTGCTCGGGGAGCCTGTGAGTGTGTATATTATGCTATAGGTGAGGGAGACACAGTCAGAAAGCTATGCCGTCACCTATAGGCTTTAAAGGAGCAAAACCTGAGAGTGCCACGTACGTGTCAGTTAATCCATTTCGCAGTAATATTGAAAAGATTGAACAAGTGGAGAGTAGAGAGAGTAGAGAGAAGTAGAGAAATCTTGATGTAGGTCAATCTCTGCAGATCCAGACTCGTTCTGTTTGCACCGGGTAGTGATGGACGCTCCAGCCTCAGTTCCACTGCACGAAATATGACGGGACGGGTTTTAGTGCGTCCCCACTGCAAAAGTTGTGGATGGTACTGAAAGAATGGTACCCAAGGGCTACGGGTTTTCATCACTCTTCCGTTGCGGTAACAATGAATGCGAGTAGATGGACAATTACATCAATGGCAGCCTCCAGAGTGTCATGACTACCAGTCCATATTCTCCTGGGACTTTTCATAGTTGAGAATCACCTTAATAACAATCCAATTTGGTCGCCTGTCCATATGAATATCTGTTGTATTATTAATGTTTGTGGTGTATTGTTCTCTGTGCCCGCGTGTGTTGTTTCATTACAAAAACAACAGCCCCAAGTTGTAGCCTCGCATGCCAACTGGATCGTGATCAGCATTTCTGCCATTTCTGTGTAAATTACAGTATATCATTCTCAAAATGTTGTTATGTAAACACAAAACCTAACTGAAATGAAACAGCAAAATTGATTTGCTTTCACATGAATCATGTTGTGTAAATGGGGCCTTAGCTTCAGAACAGAAACGCACCTCATAGGAGGGAAACTCTGTCTGCTTTCATTTGCATTTAAAAAGCGTGCACGCAGATTCATAATATGATAATGAATAGAGATTTCCAAAGTCAATGTCAGTACTTGCGCGTTTTTATTTCCAAGGCCATATAGTCATCTGTCGTGTACAGTGTAAGAACTCCATACACAAAAAGAAACCCAACAAAAATGACTGAATGTTGCTTTCAGCGTGTCCCTCATTCAAACTGTGCTCCATGTTGTGCAATCAGATCGCGCCAAATTGAAGCTTTCTTCACCCGCTAATGAATCGGAGCATCCTTTCATCACCTGAACATTTCAAAGTTCCAGCTCAGCGCTCGTCATCTTCGTCGCCTCCCAATCTCCTCTCCTGCCCTTCAGTCTCTTGCAAAAGCAATCTTGTATTCCAACGTCGGAACAAGAGTGAGAAGATTGCAAGCTATTTGGAGGGCGACTCTTGAAGGACTTGTGATTCCCGCTCAGCGCGTGCATTCCCAACGACTGTAACATATTGTTTCTGCCAGTGCGATGATGATCAACCTGCCTCCTTGGGTGCATTACGGTGATAATGTCTGCATACGTGCGTATATTCAAATGTACAGGTGAGAGGAAACGGCGAGGCTTTCCGTTTGCATACGTGGCATTGCTTTTGTTTCAGGCCCTGGCTTTTGTGCTTCATTTACATAATTGTAATTACCTGTGTGGGCAGAAGACCGGCTGCTGCCCCAGGTAAATATCAGATGAAGCCCGATTTCCTCCCATCTTCCCGCGTTCTGTTGTGAATCACTTAAATTGCCCGGTCTAAACACCTTTGCAGAATCGAGGCGAGTTACAGCTTCGGAAGCCCTGCTTTCCTTAATGACACATTTTGCTGAATGCTGCCCCAACTGGTTTTGGAGGAGGTGGAAGAGGAGGAGGGAGGAGAAAATGAGGGGAGGAAAAAAAAAAAATCTGAGGCGTTTTATTCCTGCTGACCGGGCACTTTTTTCTTTGACTTGATGCATTACTCCAGGTTTTCCTCCCGCCTGCTCTGCTGCCAGTTTCCACAAAACATCCCTATTACTGGTACATACTGTGCCGGTCTCATGCCAGGCCCAATCTGGCTCCAGGCATGGTGGATAATAATAATAATTAAACTTTATTTGTGTTGTACCACTCAAAAGATAAAATTGACTCCTTTGTGTTCCACAGTAAAAACCAGTGAAAGGAATTACAAATAGAGAAATAGAGGAGAGATTAGACATCACAAGGGCAATAAAGAAAACATTTCTCTCATATTTTACTCATATTTTTGGTCTCGTTTTGCCATTTCCAATGTAGTTGTCCTGACATGACCCATTACCAATGTTACCAAACAGTATTTCCACTGATGTTTATACTGGTTCACCTTATATGTATATGCATCTATTAAAGTTGAGGGGACATACTTATCAATATCTGATTGTACAAATCTGTACACACATCTACATATATTTAACAAATCACATATACATACATGTTGGTATACATATGAATATATGTTCGTGTATATGGGAACATTTATTGTCATAAGTTTTTGTTGGTATATGTATAATGTATACATACATATATGTTGATAGTTTGCAAGTGTATAAAAATGTGTGAGTTCCATGTAGTTGCATGTTGCGTGTTTTCATAAATGGCTTTCATATTGGCTTATCTGTGTGTATGAGTCTATAAATATGGATATATGCTCATTTTCATAATAACAGTAATATGAACATCATATGTTATACATTACTGATAACTAACGTTACTGTTTCCATATTTATCAATGGAATTTATAATGCTGTTGTTACTGAGCTCAAACGCACACAAACATACACAACCTGCCAACTCGCGTCCCCTTTTAGTATAAATCACCAGTTGTATCACTGCATGTGACATGATTTGTTGGGAATTAAATGTAAAGGAGGAGTGGGAAATCTAAAATCCTCACCTCGCTCTGTGGTGGAAGTGATACCTGCAGACTAATGGACAGATAAATATGCCCGCACGTTTCTCTCTCTCGAGGCTCGGGGAGCTGTTATCTTGAAGAAGTGTGCCGCAATCATATGCTCAACCCGAGTTATTTTGAATAACAATGTGAGAAAGCTTCAAATGTTTCCAATTGGACTAAAGCCTGCAGCATTTATCACCAAAAGACACGTTTTTCTTTAACCGCTTCTGACAAATTAATCACATTCGAAATAATCATAAAAATGCTCATATTTAGAGTTGTATTGAAGCTGTACATCACGTTTCATATATCAAGCTGAATAACCACAATTTACAATGTGAGATATGTATAAGTGCATCTAGTCTTACTTAGCTGTTTTAGCTACTTTGACTTAGTTTTGCTTAGTTTTCCTTACTGTTTGCAGGTGGTTTAAGTCATTTTAACTATCTTAACCAGTGGAGCCATATTAGCATTTTGTAGCAATAGTATTTTACAACATTTTTTAAGTGGATTAAACATTTTTCTTTGCAATTTCAAACAACATAACCATTGTAGCTTTTTTTAGCTTGGTTTTTAAATGGAAATGGAAATGTTTCGTTATGTTTGGGTTTGTTCGTTTACACAACAGTGCTCGGAGCCCCTGAAAATGAAACTTCATGAAAAAGGGCTCCCAAGATGGAACTTTTGGAAAATGCTCCGACTCCATGTAAACCAGTGAAACGCTGCTATTGCGCATGCACACCATGTCTGTAATAACTAGTTCTTTTGCACATGTGCGAGTAGATGAACAATAGCAACGAATTGTTCTGTGTGTGTGTGTGTGTGTGTGTGGTTTCATGACAATAAGAACCAACAGCGCCAAATAGTGGCCTTGCATGCTAACGACATCATTTAATTTCAGATTTCCTTTTTAGTGGTTTCTGCCTTTAAAAAAAAAGAAAGTAATTTTTGTCTTTGCAGGTTTTCTTGTGATATAATCTACTTAAGCTATTTCTAACAATTTTAGTTTTACTTTTCAGCAATTCTTACACTTTTAGGTGTTAGCTTCCTATTTTTGTTCGCAACGTTTTCAAGTAGTTTTACCTTAAGCAATTTCAGCTTTTTTTTTTCTTTTTTTTTTGCCAATTTACATATTTTGTTGTTTTATTTTTTTTTTTTGTCTTTCATCCAATGATTCTTTTGTGCTAATTTGATAAATATGTTTATTTATCTGTACATAAAATTCTGCAAACTACAAATACTGTATGTTAACGAGCCACCTGTGGGTCCAGAGCTGCGGGCGGCTTCCTCCGCATCACAGAATAATTTGGCGTAAACGGAGAAGAGCTGAAAACAAATCAGACTTTAAACCCTACGATGGAACCACAGAGCGAACCTTCCTTTTCTGGCTCCGTGCTGGAGTTTGCTTTGTTTGTGTCTCCACGGGCTCTGACATGTTCTCGTCTTCCAGTGGCGCCGCTGCTCAGAAGCTTGTCATCACGGTGTGTTGCTTCGCCTGCTAATTTTAGCCGGACGGACATACGCCGCGTATCTCCGCGCGTATACCGCTCGCACACGCCGCTTTTCTCTCCTCCGGAGCAATCGATATCGGATGCACCTACAGGGACACACCGAGCAAACGGCTCCGGGCTGCGCCGAGTCCCTTCCCACCCATTTTCTATATATAAAACTGGCCTGGCATATAATGAAAAACATTACCTGCCACCGGGGTGCATAACTCTACCGGCAGCAGACGGAGGAGGTATAGAACAGGGGGAGCAGAGAATGATCCAATTACACAAATAGTGTTTTTACGCTGGAGGATCATTTATCACAAAAGCCCGTGGAGATAAATCACTGTGCCGCTTTGGTTTAAGATGAAATTCCCAGAAATCACTTGATAATGATATAAGGAGAGATAACGAGACCATCACAAGGAGTTCAACCACCCTCAATGTAAAGGATTTAGATTTTTTTTTTTTCTGAGCATACATACTTTTTTTTTTTTTTCCTCGCTTGTGAGTCAGAGTATATGTGCAGGAGGTATATAGCGTCAAATCCAACCCCCCCACTCCTACCCTTGAGATAGAGAGTTGGCTTTCAGCTCAGTCACTCTCCGGAGAGTAGCTGTCTCTCTCTCCTGTGGCGCTGCCGTGTTCCTGATAAACAAACACATATGACAGATGTCAACACGTTACCAACCAGCCCTACTTCTTTTCTTTTTTTTTTTTTTTTTTTTCCGACATCCCAAGCTCTCATGCTGTCTCTGCAGTATGTTCACGCCGTGCGCGGCTCGGTACGCCTTGAAACTTTATAAGTAACTTTGATTTGCAAACGCACGGCTGAGATTTTTGTCAATTTCGACGTCACCGTGTTCCTAACAGCAATCCTGCAGGGTAAATTTCCCAGTTCTGATTTTAATAAAACCTCCACGATCTACCATGTTTTTTGAGATGTAACCACTCTATGTCAACAATAATGTATAAACATGGCTATATGTTACTACGTTTTTAAGTTAAGCCTATCAGAAAGTCACAAATGCGATCTTTCGTTGATTAACGTCAACGCATCGGCTTTTCTTTAATTCACAATCCTTTTCAACATTACACCAGCATTCAAGACATCTTGTTTTCTGCCTTTCCGAAGAGCCTGTGGCAGATTACCTGGAGGCATGATAAAAATGATCACACCTCTTTATGGTCTGACCGCAAATCCCCAGTCAAGGTGATAATTGCAACTAGATTATCCCCCGTTAATGGATGGTGAGATAGGCCTAATGGCCTCGTCTCGGCCGTATTCACATCTGTGACTGCACTGGAGGCTAATCGGGTGACCTTTGACCCAATAATGCATAAGTAATACAGCTGTTTTGCAGCGCCAATCAATACAGAGCGAATACATTGGAAAACGCTGCGTCGTATGTTAACAGAGCCCTTCAAATAGAGCCAATTTTGGAGTTCAAAGCGAAGAAAGGTGCCCCTGCTTCCTCGGTGGGGCGTCGCAGCCTTCGCCGCCAGATCAGCATCTCTTTTGGCTTTGCTGCTTTCTCAGCACACAGAGAGCACCCGTTGGCTTCTTTAATGAGCGGCGAATGGGGTCAGAATTTTGGTGAAGGAGAGGGTTAACTACTCAACGGCGTGGTCTGACGTTGCCGGGGCTTGGGAGCTCAATGAAGCGATGAACTGGCGATTAATGAATGAGCGAGCCGGTGAAAAATGAGGCGGCTCAATGCAGCCTGTTCAGAGAGAGAGAGAGAAAAAAGGAACACTTTTCCCTCCTGAAATAAGAAAATAGAAAAAAAAAAAAAAAAAAAAAAATGGTGAGTTGGAAGAGAAAAAGGCGGAGTTCAGCTTTGATACTGCCTTCCAGCATTAAAGTCAATCGATGTGGTGGATATTCGGAAAATGTAGAAATTAAAGAACCCAAAGTGCTAATGTGCTTTAAGTATCTTTGGAATGACGACTCATCAGTTTTTGGAATATTGACGTAAGGCCTCAGTATAATTCTGAATGAATGAATGAATTTATTTGGATTTTTTACATGTGCATACAAAATAAAACATAAAAATATATATTAAACATTTTAATGACACGTAAAAAATGAGGATGACACAAAAAAGTCCTAAATAAATCTTATTTCCATTGTGGTCCTCAAAATGAAATTACGTTATTGTGAACAATTAAAGACTTTGTACAAAAGTGTGGCATAAAATTCTACTTATACAAATCTATTGCACAAAGTTATTTATCACAAATTTATATATGAAAATAGTCCATCTCTAGTACGCTCTACGCGGTCCCTTCACTCCTGGAAATTCTGGAGTGAACCCATAATTATAATCCCACAACACACAAGTTTGATTTGAGATTTATTTGCTGAAACAATCCAATATGTTTCAAAACTTCATCCAATAGCACGCAAGCTATTTCTTAGTTTTTTACTTTTAGTTAATAGCACATGTTAATGCCTCCTGGAGGTTCATAGGTTTTCTAAAAGCAGAATGTGGGGCAGAGCTTTCAGCTATCAGGCTCTTCTAATGAAGAACCAGATCCTAATGTTAGTCAGGGAGGCCGACAGTCTCTACTTTTAAGGCTCTCTCTCATTTAGAACATTTTGTACAAATTGTTAAATAACTCATGTTCGGACATGGAAAACGCTGACATGTTTCAGCTCAAAATCAAACCTGGCTTGGTTTTCATGTACAGCATGTGCAGAGACACCAAAATAACTAGGCTTGGATAAAGCACTCAGGATGTACAGCTCAGCTGCAGCTCATTCCCCAAGTATCTCAGTCACTCGTCAATATGGACCAGAATCTTGCCCAAACTTGAGTAAATACATAAAGTTTTGTCATATTTGCGAATGTTTATCATCATTTTAATAACTCCCGACAACTTCAAATGAAATGAATAATGTGTATTTTATTAGTGCTCAAAGGGGAGTGAGGATGTCACCGTAATGTTCATTGATGCTCAGCAGGTGTACCTTATTAGGAAACGTCCAGGAATCGCTACAAGGTATTTTTAATGCAAATGTATTCTCACTTTTCAAAGCACTGAGATCACTTTGAGTAATCCACAGCCCTTTTTCCCTTTTTGTAAACGCGGATATATTTGATTTACATTTCATTTGCATTAAGCAGTATAATAATAACTTCTGTTTGCTCTTGTGGATGGATGGATGGATAATGGATGGATGGATGGATGGAAAGATACCAGGTTTTAGCTTATCTAATGAATTCCATTCATGTTCCTGACTCTCAGGCAAACAAGTGGCTTTTTTTTTTAATTTTTTTTATCCACATGGATTTCCTTTCATTACTTTTCTGCTTTGTTTTTGTTTTTCTTAGCATTCTCTTCAAATTATCACAGTGACACTACAACCTTGAGAGGGAATTAAAGAAAGAAAGTGACGCTTTGTTTCAGAGAGGGGCAGATCCGAGGTGTGGATAGCGGCTAACAGAGGAGATGGAGACCACCATAAGATTGACAGATTAAACTCAAATGGATATAGATTTATGGAGAATGAACAGTAATTGGAGTGATTTGATCTCACCTGCAAGTTCCCGTCAGAACCCTCTCTCCAGCTGTTTGAATCCATTGAAGACTTCTAAGGCAGTATTCAAACACAGAGGAAATAGGAAATTATAATAGTTTAGTCAAGAAGTAACAAACACATGGATTAATTTGACTCAGAGTCAACATGTTCCTGATTTTAGAGACATTTGAAAGGAAACACTTGTTCAGACTTGTTTCATGCGGGAGTTGGACGATAAGTCCTGGTCAAAAGTAACTTCCAGGTTCCAGATTTGTCAATCATCTGCACAATAATTGAAGACAATGATGTGTTTTCTGATAATCCTCCCGACAGGCAGCATGTGTAATGTGAACAGTATAGGGCCTAAGACGGAACCCTGTGGATCTCAATGTTTAACTTGAGTCTGATGATCGAGGATAACTCGGAGAGCTCTATAGGATAGAACCTGGAAATTGTAAATCAGGTTCTTCTGAAAGTTCTGAAGAAGATAAGCGTGATCGGTCTCTGACAGCGGTGGTGGATCTTCAATTTTATCTCTAATAGTTTTACTCTCAAGAAAGGTTTTATTCAACTGGTGAACTGCAACGTATGATACAAACCCACCTCTTTGATATTGCTGTGGTTCTTGTGTGAGTATTTTCTGAGGTAATCTCAGGAATTAATCCAATATAGTGATGCTACATGACAACAGCAGGATTATTTTTTTCAATCAAAAATGCAATAATAGATAAGATCTGCTTCTGCTTCTCTGCGTGACGTTTTTAACATGATACATAAAAACGGTTAGAGATTCTTGGTATGAAGGCATGAAGCTCAGTATATTCACAGGACTTGCAACAAATATAAAATAAGAGCACTCACAAAGAGTAAAAAGTGTATTTGACGATACTACTGAAGAAGACTGGTGAGGCAGATAAACTGAGCAAAGGAAATAAATATCCATTGTAAAAAAAAACAAATACATTTTGAATCTTCAGATTTATATTACAATAAATCCGATAGTGACTTATGATCCTTGTTCAGTCTGAAACCATGAAATATACATCGAGTTGAAGCTTAAGTTGACAGCCGAAAGTCTTTTTTTTTATCGACATTGACCCATACAATTAAAGATTGAAGCAATCTTCCGACAGTAACGTCTACCTCAAAAGATCAATCTTGGAGCTCCAAGGACTTCAGGGGGAACCTTGAAGTGTTCCAGATTGGTTGTTTGAGACTGTTGCCCATATTGAGGGATGAGAAATCGAAGCCTTCATGCTTTACAGCAAGGTTGTCAAACCCATTTTAGTTCACGTACAGCGGCGTAGGCCAGAGCAATGAAACAATGGCAGGATAACTTATAAATAATGGCAATTCTGAATGTTTCTCTTGTGCAAAGAGGAAAAAGGAAATTATGAAGGTGTATTAGAAACACATTTACATGTTGAGATCTCCAGAATCTCTGGTATCTATGTACAAACTTGATAATTTATTTCCTTATAATTTTGTTATTCAAAATACATTCGATTTTGTTCATCATTAAGGTCATGCAGTGAGTATGGTTTCATAAGTTGACACGGGCAGAATATCTTTGACATTACTGCTAACCTTGCTAGCTTTCATTGCTGTGTGATGGCATAAACAAGACTCATAGTTGCACCTTGGGAGCAGCACTCCAGCCAATCACTCAAAGGCAAAATCAAGCAAACAAACACGGAAATTAATGAATTCCATGCAGATCTATCATGTGTAAGCGGGGTTTATTGCATGCAAGGGAATTAATCCTGATTGCTCACAAACGGATGCAAACACATCCGTTTGTTTGTATGAGCAAGCAATATAGCACGCTTTACACCGGTTCTCAGTAAGTCAGAAATTATCATAAATTCTCACTTAATCAGTGTACGAGCTATACCTTGGCTTTCGGGGTGGGGTGGGGCGGGTGTGCGTTTATGCGTGCGAGTCCCTCAGAGCGAGGACTCAAAACACATCCATACAAGCTTGTACGCCTACTTGCCTTATCAGCACATTTATAT
>OMNM01004218.1:2353-33335 GCA_900302745.1 Parablennius parvicornis | reverse complement strand
TAGAATAGAATAGAATAGAATAGAATAGAATAGAATAGAATAGAATAGAATAGAATAGAATAGAATAGAATAGAATAGAATCCAACATCCAAATGTTTTCCACATCATACAATATTATTGTTAACATCTGGTTGGACCCATTAAAAACTTTTCATATGTTGAAAATATCTTGTTTATAAGAATGCTGACTGTAGAATAACCAGTGTTTTCAATGTGGACCACACACTCACCTTGTTAATCTTTGAGTAAGTGGACGGAATGTAATACATTTTGTGATTCTTATTTACCGAACACAATCAGTTTAATGAAAAATATTGTACTTCCTATAGAATGAGGCCTTGTAGTTAGCAACTATTATCTAAATTTTTATCTTTAACAAAATGGGAGTTTTGCAACCTGATGGATGAAACCTGAAGATCTCTTTGAATGTGCTGGCTGGGTAGTTGAGCACAGTGTGCACGGTTATGTAGGCGTTTGGTCTTTGTTTCCTGGGTAGTACTCTGTGTACAGAACAGCTGATGAACTTAGTTGTGTCACAATCTGCCTGTTTTTTTGTAAAGCACTCATGTTCTCACACCTGAGGGAAGCTTTTTTGTGTGAAGGAAGAGGTTTCAGCATCACTTTGGGGTATTTTATTAACAGGACAGCAGGTGCACAGCTCTCTGACCCGCTGCCTCCACCAGCTGTGTGTGTGTGTGTGTGTGTGTGTGTGTGTGTGTGTGTGTGTGTGTGTGTGTGTGTGTGTGTGTTTGGTGAGTGTGTGAGAGCATGTTGAGACCAAATGGCAGGCACAGAGCTCTGGGAAAACTGACCGAGCTTGCCAAATCGACTGGCGACTCTGGTGAACCAAAAATGCTGCATGCTGCTGCTTTCCAGCCGCAGGAAACTTTAAAAAGCTGTTTGTGTGCAGCTTTATGATGAATGCAAAGAGGCGTGCTATTTCTTTCTTTTCTTTTTCTTTTTGTTTTTTCCTCCTCTCCACTGAAAAGAGGCCCACCAGATTGACAGTGCCTTTCATACTGTATTATCTGGCCTGGCTTTTAACTCCAGGAGAACTGTGTTCACAAATTGATGCTCTGCTCCTTTGGGGCTGTAGCTGAAACATTAAATTGTACTGAAATATTCATATGTGAGTGCATTTAGCTAAGAGCAATTGATGTGCGACTCTCCAGAGGCCACATGGAAATGTTGCAGGGCCCCAGAACGCGCTGGCAGACACCCTGAGCTCGGGCCTGGACTGTGGTTGTGATTTAGCCGAGGTTACTACAACAGACTAAGGCTTCATGATGGCGGCATGTGCCACAGTGGTGAGAGATACTGCAACCTATCTGCTGGAACACACACCAGCCGACAACGTTAAAGATGTTTGAGGTTTTAAGACAGTGTAAAAGAGCAAGAAAATTATTAAATATCCTGTCAAATGCAAAACGCAATCGCAATTAAGTAATTTTTAGAATTTGTACTTCTCTTTGCACACATATAAGAAACTGAAAAATGTTGCTCATCACTTAACAATGCTACATGAGGACAGAAACTGAAACGATCATGTAAACGCTCAGTCTAAACACATCCGATTATGCTGGCATATTGCGTCAATAGACCACAGAAAGTGTTACAGTCGTCATACAAATCCAGTTTCAGGTCAGCGGTGGTTTTACTGAAGAGGCAACACACATTAAAGAATGGAGATGAGCTCAATATCAGCCACAGAAAACTGAATATCTTAGAGATTAATGCTACTTTATAATAGTTTGAATCTGATACATTGAATGTTTTTACTTTACAATCTTCACACGCCAATCTTAAATAGAATTTTATTGGTCCACCATTGGTCGTTTTAGGGAATCCCCAATAATAATAAGATTTTTTAATTAAATTTCTGTGTAGGCTTTAAATAAATGAGTTGTTGTTGTTAGGTTTTTTTTTGGGAGGGTGGGGGCAATTTAATACACATACTTTGTACCTAAACACCCCCTGCAATGGAGCAGCTGAGAGATCATCAGTGACTGTTCATTTATAATGAGGATGCTCTTCCACCCCATGTATGTAAATGTTTGCTCTGACTATTGTGTTATTGTTGCAGAGGGAGCACATTTGATATGACCATGACTTGGGAAAAAAAACTTGTTATCTGTTGTGCCCATTTCCCTGAAGAGTAGTATTTACTAGTCATAAATGTTTGTTCATCAACCCTCCATGTGTCCGGTCATGCATAGCTACAGACTTACATATTGAATCACTGAATTAATTTCAGTATACGTCAGATTATTGTGTTCAGTTGCTTGTAACTCAGCGCAGCGTGTTATCTATGTCCCAGAGAGCTAAATCAGATGTGTCCTCGTTATTTTACACTTGAAAGAAGAACAGATTTTTTTCTTCTGCACCTCACAATAAAAGCAGAAACAACTCAATATAAAGCTGTATTAAAAAATATGAATCCCATCTTGATATTACAGGTTAATTGGTTTTGCCAAGTGTCTCTACACTTTAAACATTTAAACTAAAACAATTCAAGTTATTCAAAAGTTTAATTGTCATAATTTAAAGCCTGTAGTTGGAAAGAATATATATATTAAAAAGCAATAAATATTGTAATGTATTTGAGATTCTGCATGTTTTATTTTTGTGACACGGCGAATAAAAGAAGACTTGAAATATGTTGAGTTTATGTGTAATAAACCATTTTCTTAACTACTGGACCAAATAAGTTTTTAGTTGTTGTGTTTTTCCATGCTAGATCTTGATAATGGTCTCCACCTGAGGTAAAAATGGTAAATGGTAAATAATGATAAGTTAGATAGCAGCTTAAATTGATTTGCCTCTATAGTCTGACACCCTACCACAAAACTGTGATTTAGGCCATTTTATTTATTTTAAAGCAGAAGAATGTCGTTTTTATATGTATCAAATATTATTATGTGGTTTTTTTTCTGGTTTTTTGTTAGTTTTTTTGTGCACTTGAAAATGTGACTTTGGCTATTAGTCTCACTATTTTCACTGTTTCAGTCATATTCTAAGAATAAATTAAGTTTTACACAAAATGCTGCATGTACTTTTAATTTAAGGCAACAAACTTCAATAATCTTTTTTTTGCAAACAGTTTATACTCAACAAATTTAATAATTCATATTGTGTCTCTGGAGGACTGAAGTGATTGAGTTTGGTCACTCAGTAGGTCTTGTTTTTACTTCTTGTCTTTTTCCCCCCTCATGTTGACCCAATTTTTATTCAAAGAAGAAAACGGTATGTAAATGTTCCAAAACTCCTTTGTAGCCATGACAACAGTCTCCTGAGTGGGTTTCTTCCACCACGCGAGCCTCTGGATCGTGTGCACTTAAGAAGTATGTTTCAAAAAGAGAACCTGAGAAGCTTTTTAAAGAACGATGTATAATTTATTTGTATTTTTCTCCTGCTCGGTGGCGGCCTGTGCAAGACGTGCTCTCAATATGTCAGACGGCGGCAGTAATGCAGCCATATTCCCTCCACATCTATTTGTTCTCAATGAGATTCTGCCTCCTCAACATATAACCAGCTGCTCGGTGTCATGGGGCGGTGCTCCAATTTCCCTCCGTGCACACAAATAAAATCACAGTTATAAACACAACCTCCTTTGTGTTGCTAACATAACAGCAAATGGCCCCTTAAAACATCTCACCCTGTTTACCTCAAGAAAGTCTAGTTGTTACTTTTAAAATGACTGAAAATCATATACATCCTGACTGTGCTGAAGATTATTCTTCACTTCATGGTTACAGGAGGGTATCATATTTATATTTTCTTTTTTTTTTTCAACTTTTTGTCATTGTAGTTACAGTGCTTCATTTCTTTTTTTCTCATCTCTGTCACCTTTTTTTCTTTCTATTTTTCTTGTACTGTCATTGACTTTCCCATCACTTCATGTGTCCATTTACATGATTTGGAGTCCTTTTCCATGTTTCGATGAAATCTTTCTTGTCCTTTCCTCATCCTTTCCTCATCCTTTTTACATGTTTTTCCGATTTCCTTCTTTTCTTCTTGTTCCCCACTCGACTCTGGTTTGGGAGCCCTTCTGTGCGGAGTTTGCGTGTTCTCCCTGTTAGTGGGTCTCCTCTGGTTTCCTCCCTCAGTCCAAAGAGTAAGTTAATTGGATTGTAAATGTGTATGTCTTTGTCTTTTTTAGTCTCTGGTTGTTCTTTGATGAAGTATAGAAATTGATTTATAAAACAGTCAAACCACATTTTTTGTAAGATTTTGTCTTGAAAACATACATGAAGAACAGAACCTACATGTTGAATAATATATGCCTAAGTGTCTACTTATAAAAGTCAAAGTGCGAGGTGCACAATACACATTCATATCTGTGTGTTCATTTAGTGTCTCAGTGAATTATCCAACCCTCAGCTGTGTGTGACCACCACAAAGACACAGGGGCACTTCCTCTCACTTATCTTTACTCCCACATCTGACTTTGATGAATGACTTGTTGCTCTCTGTTCTTATCTGAGCCAGTGAGCAGACGGACATTAAACAGAGTTGTTTCCACTGATATGCAGTTTTTTAGGTTCCTGGTTGGATGTTCCACTTATAATCTATTGTTGGCTGCATTAATAT
This sequence comes from Parablennius parvicornis, assembly GCA_900302745.1. NCBI lineage: Eukaryota > Metazoa > Chordata > Actinopteri > Blenniiformes > Blenniidae > Parablennius > Parablennius parvicornis. Next base: position 28,745 of record OMNM01004218.1, on the reverse strand, counting down.
TTAGCAGTAACTTGATATGGGCATGGGACTAATTTTGGCCGACAAAAACAGAATGTTTTACACAACTTGTCACAAAAGATGTATGACAAATTTTCAACCAGTTCCAGACCCCAGCTGTTCTGTTCTGGCTGTTTGACTTTGACTTGTTAAAATCTACAATTTCTCCTTGAAGGAGAAATACATTTAAAAAAAACTCGTAACTTCTGTGTTTCCTGTTTTATTGAGGGCAGATGTGACTGTGTGACTCATTACACCATTTTAAAGTTCGAGTTGGTGTGACAAGCTAGGATTAAAGCTTTTGTTTACTTTAGTAGAAATCTAAGAATGCCGACTATTTCAAATTATTCATCGTGTAAAGCAAGTATGCATCCTGTATATATAAAGTGAGTACTTAAAACAGAATGCCAAAAATAGCAGTAATTTTTAAACAAAATACTTTTCAATGTGATTTTTGGAAGCATTGCTATTAGCAATCATATGATGTTATTATAACAAAAACAAATATATTAACAGTGTAAATTGTAAATTCAGTGTTGACATTGTGAATATCTACACTCTCCTTGAAAGTATAGTAAGCTCTGCACTTGTTATAGGTTTACAGGGTTTTATCTCCTGTGTCTATATTAATTACTCTTCTAATTTATGTAATCTACAGCCATAACTTGAAAAAAAAAATCCTGATTATTTTCTGGTTCATACAGTGTTCCTGGGTTAAACTCCTGGCCTGGATCCCATCCTGCTCTCTAACATAACGCTGGTCGAGGGTCTTTCTCATCCTTTATCAGCTTCTCCATCTAAATAACACTCATGTCATCACCTTAAATGTCCTCTGACTCCAGTAGGTGGAGTAGGTATACAGTTACATACAATACTGATGCAACTAAATTCAACTATTTTCACTTTTTCTTGATTCTTGCATGAAACTACTGACTTATTCTGTAATTAACTGGTATTATAGTGCTAATTTTTTAATGTGACTATATTTAATTTGATCTTGCTAGTCGTTCTCTGTGTTATTGAGAATGAAACAATGATCATGTAATGCTAATGCAGTTAAAGTGACTCCCTTTGTGGCATTATTAAGACATTTCAATTATTAAGTGTCTAATGGTCACTGCTAATTCACTCAGTTTCCTGTGAGTGTGACAGGGACTGTTCCTCTGGTTGCATCGGAGAGGTCCCAAAAGCAATTTACTTCTTAGCGTGTCTCCAAAAGGTCTGGTCCACGTGTCTGCCTGTCAAAATTCAACGCTTGGCAACAGCGCGTGAAGCTGAGTTCATATGAATCACTGAGACACACCTTTCTTTCCTTTTTCACGTAAAAAAAAAAAAAAAAAGTTAGATCCTTACAGATTCACTTACAGATATGCAAGCTCCCGCACTAAGCACTGCTGCTCAGGGTGAAGCTGGAAATGGAACCGTCTGAGATTGTCCTCTTTTACATGGCTCGTGACGCTGGCAGGGATTTACATTAGAGGCACAGCACCTCCACTTGAGATATTAATGCCAAAGCAGCTCTGACGGATAGAAGCTGAGACTGACTTTGGCATTCATATTCAACTGGATTCCTTTGTGTGTTGAGAGCCAAACAGATCATTATTTATTTACTTGTTCCACGGCATAAAATAGACGTCATTGTTTTTGTAAACTAGATTGATGTGACGTGTCTGATAATATCCTGCAGATCCACGATTATCAACTTTCATGCAAAAAATCAAACAGCAAGACTGGCTTATTTGTTTGTTTGTTTCTTTCTTTCTTTCTTTCTTTTTTTCTTTCTTTCTTTCTTTTCTTTCTTTTTCTTTCTTTTTCATACATGACGCAACAACAATCTGTTTAAATTATTTCCTAAAATATGCCTCTTTACTTGCAAATACTGCTTGATTCATGAAATAAACTCCTTCTGGAACCATTTTATATGATACATTAAATAAATTCAAATGATATCAAGACTAAATTGACTTCAAACAGACACATTTCTTCTTCCCATCAGAATGGACACACATTTTGTGCTTTATAGAATAGAAAATAATAAACACCGTCACACCATCACGAAGTCTTTTTAATCTACACTATTATTAGAAAGTGAATTTTGAGGGTCAATACAGAACTGAAAAAATGTCACCTTTATTGCTGTGTCCCCAAACAGAGCTGCAGTGTTCAGTTGCCTGTGGTATTAGTTATATTAAATCCTAGAGCTCTCAATATGTGCAGCCACTCACAAATATTTATAAATAATCTTCAAAGGCTGTTTTGCTAATTAAAGAGATTAAAATTGATATCTTAATTGTAACTGTGATAGTTATTAACAATTAAAACATTCTCTGGATACTTGTAAACATTTGACAAGCAACAAAATGGTACAGCAGTTTATCTTTTGAATTAATGATACGAGCTGGTAATTAGGGGCTTGATTCTTCTGGCAGCGAGTTTACAGTGACTCCACCAATTAGCTGCTGTTGTGACAGGTCCAATGTTAATAACCTTAAATAATTTAGGCTTTTTAACCATCACATGTAAATAATGAGATGATTGAGAGGAAATAACGTGGTACATTAAATCTGTACTTTTGAGAAGAGTTCAGTCCAGTTCGTTTGTTAACAGCTTTCAGTCATTTAACAGGAGACATGAACAAGAGCCAGTCATCTAAAAGCAGTTAAGGAAATACTAACTTTTATTTTTGCTATTTTCATTCATATAATAACACCTGCGTTTGGCAATAACTTCCTCCGATATCAAGTTTACAAAAGTGTCTGTAAACATTAAAGTGCAAAGAATTTGCTTGCCATTGATGGCACATTTCTTTTAAAGGTTCATGCTACAAGCACTCCAGTCTAGTTTCACGTGAAGAGTCCAGTCAATTGCCTTTTCGTTTAAACCACACAAATATACCCTACTAATAGAATTCTGAAAACAAAAATGCTATTCAGTCAATTTCCATGATGAAGTCAAATCAAACTGGTGACAAAAAGGCAAAGGTAAAAAATTTGCTGTTGTAATAGTTAAGCCAGTCTTATGTACCCTGTGGCTGTCTGAACAAAGAACAGCATGGTTAAGATTTAAAATTGAAGATACAAATGAAAACAAAGAAAATAACAAGAAAATGCAATAGAAAATCCTCCTTAAACTGCTTGACATTGGCAAGAACAGTGTCTAGGACTGCAGGACTGTTCAACATTTGTGTTTATTCAGTATAGGCTTGAATGGTCCTTTGCTGGTTTTAATTCATGTAAAGTTCAGTGCATTTAGGACCCATTCAAAGTGAAAATTCCTGATATAGAATGTGTCCAAGAACACATGGTAGACGCATCCTTCCTGGGATGTCTTTGTTGTGCTATAATCCGGGCATTTCAGATCCCAAAAAATCCAGTCTTGGACAACAGGGGAGGTTGAACAAATGTGACGAGGGCCTAAAAATCCTCATTGTCATTTCAGATATTGACTCATCGAGTGACGAAGCATTAATGTTAGCTGAAAGCTAAGGCTCAAGTTCACTCTGAAGTGGCTAAGGTTGGATTTACACAGCAAAGAAAAGAAAAAAAAGTCCAACTTTTAATCTTATTTGCTTCCTCTTATGAGGTTCGACTTGTCACAAGAGTTCAGAAAATGCCAAACAGAAACAGAGACTAAAAGCTGCTGTTTCTGTGTAAATGTAGCTTATGTGTCAGACATGTGACCCAGTGCCGAGTCAGATGGTCCAAGTAGTCGGTACTTCTCCTCCAGCGACGGCTCCGTTGTGCCTCCCTGCAGGTGGATCAGGGGTTTGGTCTGCAGCAGCACGCAGCCCCGTCCCCGGCCTCGCCACTCCTCCTGGTTCCTGCGGTTAAAGATGTTTATTTTATTGTCCAGCTCAGGGCTGGCATTTTCTGAACCAGTGGGACTTGGAAGCTTAAGGTTGACGGGGTCCACCGACAGACCCTTTTGAGCAAGGCAGGAGTCCTCAGAGAAGGAGGAGAGCAGCTCCTGCACCACCATGCTGGGGTCCCTACAGGGCTCCTGTCCTGAGAAAGAAGGGGGGCAACAACGATGGGAGCTGTAGCTCAGACTGAGGTCCTGAGCTGCACTGCTGCTGCAGTCTGTCATGGAGGATCCCGGGGTGTGGCTACTCAAGCTGAGGGGGCGGGCCGTCAGACTGCCGCTGGAACGTGATATGCTGATGGAGGCGTCACTTACAGCGCTACCCACCCGCTCCATCACTAGCATGGGATTCGACTGGATGGGGTTTGGACTGGTGGGGAGGTGAACATCAATGGCCGCCGTGGTGATGACCCGGAGGCCTAAGCCAGAAGCTCCAGCATCTTTACAAATGTAGAAAAGAAAGAATCAGACAACAGGCAGTGAATTTAGCATTTGGGTCAAAGACAATTGAACTGCATTTATCAGAGATTTGTACCGTCACAAATCAAAACTGGGTCACAGGGGGCGTCTGTCCATGACCAATATAAGATGGGAAATTATTCAAATTAATGCACATGATGCATGCAATACAAGCAATTATCTTTTTCTTAAATTTTTTCCAGAGTATATAGTTTGTGCCTGTGTTTTGCTTTGCAGAGTTAACAGTCATTAACAGAATTAAATTCAATATATAGGCTCTACTGGCCAAAATAATCTGAATTCTTCATGTGGCCCCTTTTGAGAAAATTAATGATCCCCTCTGATGTACAATATTTGGATTCTATCTGTCATAAATACATGATAATGTGAGATTATTTTCACTGGCAAATTCCACTCTGATAAAGGTGAGGTTTAAATAAATCTTTAAAATTTTACAAGCCTTCAGTAAATCTTCTGTAAGACAGTCAATAGACAGTTATTTCTGTGAATGTTTGAAGTTTTGTTTAAGGACCAAAAACTTTATTAACCAATTATATTCCTTTTAATTCTAATGAAGTGTTCTATAGTTGTGTTCATATATAGGTTACTTACCACTGCTTGCTTCACTGTAATATTGGCTGATGTAATTGTTCATGTCATCCCGCACCACTGGATCTGAGATCAAATAAATGGATGTACAAATACAAAATAATCACATATTGATGATTATTTGAATGAGAAAGATAAAAAACATTTATATCCAAATATCACAACCTTTTTCCTATATTGTAGCTTTTCCATCATTTTATTCTGTTTAGTATAAACCAACTTACGATACTGGCGGTTATAGAAATACACTAAACAACAACTAAGGTGAACAAGGTTTGAAATGATTCACAGTAGGTTAAGAAAACTGTAAATTCCTTCTTTGTGCATGATGACGTTTATAACCTCTTTATCATTATTAGCCACGGTAATTTTGTTTTCAGCACCGCCTCCTTTTACCATGTACGATTGTCAGAGCGGGTCAGTCTTGTCTGCCGTGTCTTTCTTCCTCACACCACTCACCTGTCCCTCTAATCTGGTCTTTCTGTTCATTCTGCTCATTTAGCTTAATATTTGGCAAGTTGAGTTCAGGGTAGAGTTAAGTGCCATTGTCTGTAAACCATACATCATATAATGTAACAACCAATAATGGAATAATGACCAATAACCTGTCAATATTGTAATATTTGTGGCCATTTTAAACACAATAATGTAATAACTTGCCAATAGTGTAATCGGATGTATGAGCCATTATTGTAATAACATTTTGCCAATTATGTAATGAATTGTTAATATCAATAATAGGACTACATTTCTTAGCAATTAACACTTTTTTAGCAGTTTGATTATCAAAAATGAGAATAGTGGACGGGATAGTTGCCATATTCATTCATTAAGGACACATGCTATCCAGCACTCTATCTAATATGGTTGTCGAAAGTATTTTGTTATTTTATTTGATTACTGGCAAGTATTTCATTAGTAGCCAACATTACATTATTGGTTGCTAGATAATTGATCTCATAACTGTCTTGTAGACCTTCAGCTCCAGTTGGGTCCCTTTTATCACAGATCTCTCTCCAGTTGACCCTCTCTGAATTCTTTTCTTTACTTCATTCTTTTTTTCACACCATCCACTGCTTTGGATAGTTGACTCTAAGTATCTTTGCCATCAGCAGTACCTTCACCCTCACTGTTACACCATTGTTTGTCACTCTGCTCAAGTTTATTAAAATATTACTGTCTTATAAACCAGCATATTATTACATTTTTCTTGTTTGAAGAATGACTATTTCTGGCTCTAATGACCCTCACACCTGTACACCTGCCCCACCTTCAGGTCTTTTTCATGATTCACATGACAAACATTTTCAGTAAAGTTAGAACTCTATCACGGAGTGAACCACCCACCAGCCATTGGCAGGTTGGGTGTTAATGTTGAGCCCTGTCTATATTTTATTGTGAAAACAGAATGAGCCAGAAATCCTGATTAAATCGTAGTCAAATTCCTGTTGAATAAATTGCAACACACAAACTACTTATCCTCATTGGGGCTTTAACTTTCGATTGGATTTGGCACCTTTTTGCCGCTATGTCATCTTTACAGCTGAAATGGGTGCAAATGCAAATTATCCCTCCTGTTTACAACCTAGTATTGACGGAGTTGACCTGTGCCCCGGGCCACAGGTGCTCTGTAGGCAAGTGGTCTGGATCACGCACTGCTATGCTGTGCATTTACTGCACCTTCGGTGTACTAGGGATAAACTGGGACAGGGTGGGGTTGATTTCAGGGTTTAGAGAAATGGGGGAGAGCGAGAGAGACTGGGAGCTCTTTGTTCAAGCTGGGATCCCTCCAGTCTCCGAGGCTTCAGTGTGTGCGGTGAATGGCTGCGATCTGCGATGCTCTTCTGTTCGCTTGATTGGTTTTGAGCTTACTGTCCGCTGGCTGAGTGCGAACCCAGAGTACCCTGAGTGCTAGCCCCTGTCCCGTGGGACATGCTGCAGACTCTGATGGGTAATTTCATTTATTTTTCAGTCTAAAATATTAATCCCTGAGCCACCCCTGGAGAGGAAGCATTGCACTCACTAAAACAAGACCAAGACAATCACCCCACAATTAATAACACATGAGTTTTAAGAAGGAGAAAAAAAAAAGAATGGGCTGTCCAGCATACATAAAATGCTCTTCTCTTCATTCTGTGACTGTCAACTTAGTGGGCTGTCATCTGTCTGTGAAAAAGGAGAGCTGACATGTACAGGTCCTCTTAGTTCAAATCTAGCCTAAAATTTTCATGGGTGAATCGTCAGTTCTTATTCACAGGTAAAGTAGTGGGGCAAGCCAAGTGAAACTAGAGCCAAGTGCAACCTTTCCAACAGAAACACACGGTAGCTTCATGGTTTTAGTAACATTAGTGATATCACATAAGAGAGCCAGTGTCCACCCACCTCATTTAAAAAAATAACATGATAGCAAACCATATCTTTATGTTCATCTCTTCAAATAAATATCTACTGTTGCTTTTACTGTTGCTTTAAATCTTAATTTTTCTCATTCATTATTGCAGCTGATAGATAATCTAAAAGCTGTTCCGACACCCTCTAAATCTACATGGTTTGGTAGTCTGAGGTGCTAGAACCTTTAAGCTGATGATACAGTCTTTCTCATGAAGAGCTTTGCCACCTTTACGAGTTACTGGCAGTTAGATGGGGCCCTGCAGGTGGGGCAAAAAAACCACCTGAAGTCTTGGGCACAATACTGGGCAACGCAAACCTGACCCGAGTTCACCTGATTTCACTCGAGCCCTGTGGCCTAAGTGCTCATCCCGGTGACCATGTTTCTGTAAAAAGCCCCACTTGTTTCTGTTAGCCAGATTTCCCAGTATGCCCTCGGGGTAATATTGTGGCCACTGTGGAGCCTCCCACTACCCTATTGTGGTTTGCAGGTGAAGGGGAACAGATGTTGACAGAAGCCCACTTTCTCCTAACAAGGCTCAAAGCACAGAGCACTCTGTACCTGAAATAGCCCGAGTGGCCTGGGCCAGCCCGGCCGGCCTGGCCACAAGAAGGGGGGCCGTAAGAGAGCTAGTTGAGGCATGACAGGAGCCTTATGCAGCCTTTAGGTGGTGTCAGAGATCATGCATGTTTTCTCCAGGATTCACCAGATCCTAAAAGCTTTTTTGCCCCCGCATTGATCCCAGAGCGCCTGCGGTCAGATGGGTGTTGTGTGTGAGTATGGAGGGGCTAAGAGCTTGGCCTCAAAGAAGCTCCAGGGCTACTGCTCCAGATTAACTGTACACTACTCCGGCATCCAGTTCACCTGATGTTACCACGTTACAGACTTTTTGTTCCACATAATTATGTACATACTTTATGTGGCACTTCTGTCCGCATTTGTCTTGGTGCTGTCTCAAGCAAGCAAATACAACTGGGATGGTATCTGTTCAAATGAACATTTTCTTGTAATATTACTGGCTTTTGTTTTAGATTAGCAGAATACATTTATATCTAGCGTAGCTTCGGGACCTCATACTATACCTGTGGTGGTGTGTGGCTCCCTGGGGTTTCTCTGACCGCCTTCGTCATCAGACTCCCCAGGAGTCAAACCCTCCACGACCTGAAAATTCCTGCCCTGTTTGCCCCATACGTGGTGGATCTGCATGGCTGCTTCTCGTTCTGCTGCCAGGTCCAGGTCCTGCTGGGCCAGATGTGCCCTCAGCTGCCTGATCTCAAACTGAAGAGGATTGTTTGTGCACAGAGACATTGAAGAAAAAGTAGTTAAGAAATGAGAATAAATACAGAAAGATAAAGGAGATTTGGTGGAAGATTCACATAAATACAAGAGGATTAGGGAGGGAATAGAGCATATAATGAAGGACTGTCTGAAAAATAAACAAGGGGGTGAAAGGGTGAGTCACAAAATAAGGAAATGGAAGGTGGGATAAAAAATAGCCAGCATACATGCCCAAGCACTGAGCTTCAGGTAGTTAATTTAAAAGGTAACATGTAAGTAATTTTACCTCACAATAAACTGTAATTGAGAAACCCACATTTATTTAAAAGCGTTTGACTATTTTATTTAAAATAATGATTACAATGAGAGTGGAAGCTTTGTCTCTACCCTGAATTTTGATCAATTCAGTGAGTCTCTCAATATTTACTATAATCTACATTTTCCAGTGTGGCGCTGACTGTGTTCCCAGAGATTGTCACAAAATGTGCTCGTTTTTATAAGGTACTGCTGCCATCTGCTGGTAAAGGGTTGACTGACACTTTCTGTTGTTACAAATACGAAAAGTGCTCAGTCACCTTAAGCACACCGTTAATGCAGTTAAACGTTTACTTCTTAGAAATTATAATCGGTCACGATAGTAATTTGCAAAAGAGGGACTAATAAAGCCATACAACTGAAGTGAAGACTATTAATTAAGACTACTAGTAATATTATGCATTATTTGGTAGGTTCACGTTATGAACTATATTCAGTTCATACACAATAGTAAAACATCCTTTTATAGAAAAACATAATTCTCTTGAAGGTGCTCCTCTTATCATAATTCAACCACAGTTTTGTCTGATATGGTTTTTAATGTTTTGTAACTTTCTAATCTTAAAGCATTGCTGGGAAACACGTGTGGGAAATGCATTGTGGATTTGTGAAATTGTGGTACTCACGGCCTGTTCCTGACAGATCTGAGTGAGGCGCTCCAGCTGCTCCTCCCTCACCGCCTTTGTTTTCTCACATTGCTGGATCTCCAATTCCATCTCCACTTTGACTTGAAGCACATACGCTAAAACAGAAGCAATAGAAGAGAAAGATATTAAGTTAAACACAACAGACAATAAACTACATTATTATAAACAGTGTCAAAAGGACTGTGGGGTATAAAACAAATTTACTGAACGAAGTAAAGATACATTGGCAAAGGATAAAATACTTGAAGCACGTCAAGGTCGTAGGGCAACTTTGGTACCCAGTTAGTTTCTTACCACAGAGGTTTCTGTCAACCCTCATTAAGTACTGTTAACTTGTAACACTATACATGTACCCAGGGAACTGGGCAGGGTGCTGAGAAGGTTCATGAACTCTTTAATTTGTCAAAATAGCGTATTCTCAGCCTACATTCTCATCCACATTTCTACTGGTTTAACCTCTAGACATATGTACTCAATGTAGAGATCAATTGAAATTCTTGATGAATTCTTCACCCTTCATGGGGCCCCCTCATTGACATATTTGAAAATATAAACTTTGATGATCACCGTGTGGCATGTGGATATTTCAAACCATTTTTCATTATTTTCCTTTTAAATGGATCAGAATCTAACATTTTACCATCCATCTCAGTGACTATCTCTCTGAAGTTCTAGATGCTTGTTTTTAAACAATGTTGACTCTTATTGCCTCCAAATTTAAGGCAATATAAATGCAAAATGGACCCTAAATATGATTCACTGGACACATTGAGCATACTATATTTTAAAATGTCAAAAGTTTGATGGGCACTGAACTGTGACAATGTATGGAGTCACAGTTTTACCAATTTTTTCCTGTTAGTTAATAGGATCAATTAGGTTCACTGACTGGGAGGAAAAGAGCTTTTCATTATGCTCTTTTTTTATAGGCATCATGATTTAGTTTGGATAAACAGGGGTGTTCTGCAATTATCAAATATGGTCACTTGAGTTAAAGAGTTATCCAAACCTTTATCCAAACATTGATTTAATCTGTGCCGCATAAACAAAATGTGTACAGAAGAACACAAAAATAGAGTCACAGTGAAAAGTCTGGAATATTGGGATTCAAATGAAGTGGTACTTTGTGATCCAAGAAACATTTCATGGCTTTTGTTGTACTTTGATAGGAATTATTTAGTTAATTTATATTTTCTGACTGTTTACTGCTCATGGTCACATCAGTAGTTCTTCCTCGTCTTGAAAATGTCATGAGTAGAGGCTCTAATGTGATGTTGACAACAGTGTAATACAATGTTCCCTACTTGAGTCTTATCAACAGGCCTTTTTCTGCCTTCTTGCCCTTTTTGTCCTCTATTATTTCTTATTTCTCAATTTTACTCTATCTACTGTATCTCGAGGGGAATAAAATGGAAAATCCATCATTCAAAAATATCAGAAGAGCAGCCATACTGGAGTTGATGCACCAAACGCTTAGGTCACATCTTAGTAAATCAGTAACTCCATCCCCACCAATCTGCCAGCAGATTTTATTTATGCATGACACACTTTTCGCAGCAGGATGGGAAGGTGTACCTAAAAAAAGACTCATGAGAATAAATTTGGATACCTTTTGTCAATACAGTTGCTAGATAATCAGTATTTCGCACATCCCTGTCATCACATTTGTAAGTCAGCCGCATGATATTGCACCTGGTAACGCTGATTGGGAGCGTACCAATAAGCAACGCAAATTTGTGACATGTAGTTACCCCATTCATCTCTTCTCTTACATGTTGTGATTGTGGACTTTGAACTACAAGAAGACTGGAATCAAGCTTGTTGTTCCAGAGATGGGTAGAGCAAAGCGCACAGCCATCGCCACATGCTCCTTGTACCTATTTATAGTCCTGCTGGCACACACTCATCGCAAAAGGAGGAGGCATAAGATGGGGTCACTCCAGTCACAATCCAAAAAAGCTTGAAAAGCTCAATCAGAATTTCATTATGCAGCCACACAATGTGTGTGTGTGAGTGTGTGCGTGTGTGCATGCATGCATGCGTGTCTGTCTTCTGACAGTGTTTGGCAGCACACACACAACAGTGTAATTCACACCACAACTGATCCCACAATGTCTCCGAGGCTAACACGATGCCCCGCTGTTCTCTATTCACACACCTAGTCAAGAGTTTCACTGCTCTCACAAACATCACCCACAAAATTCTGTTTCTTCTCATCCTGTTATAGACATATGAAGTTCATAACATATGCAAGGTTTATACTTCCCCTGGGATACATTGTGTGCTAATAAATTCTATTTGATATTTATGGTTTTCATAGATTGTGCTGCAGTTCCCTCCTCTGTCACTTTCACCTCAATCACAGTGACGCAAACTTCACCACTTTATATGCCAAGAAGCCTGTTCAGCGAGAAACCGAGTCGATCCTTGTTGATAACTGAGCCTGTCACTTATTTGTTCATTTACTGGTTAGATTTCATTCACTTTTCTTCTTCTTCTTTTTTTTTCGCTCTGAGGTGTGCCACCACTTGCCTAACAAGGAAACTCAATCACTCACAAATATCAAACCCAACAGGTCAAGATGAGCAGCAGAATAATCAAGCATTCGGTCCCCGGAGACAACAGCACCAGCAGCATATTAAGAAGCACAAAAAAAAGCTACCCCTGCTGAAAGTGTCTCAAGTTATTTTCCGGTGTGGAAAATGTGTAGCAAACAATTATTATTTGTCATGTTGATGAGATTGGTTTCATTCTCTTTAACAACTTAGTGTGTGTGGTATGTTTCGTCAATTCAACTGCCCATTGCTTTGAGTTTGCTCCAGGGTAAAAAGGTTCAGCACCACCCGTTGATTAATAGCATCCACATTTACTCTGAGATATTTGCATGTCAAATAGTGTGAGTTACTATTATTAATGGGTTTGAATGTGAAATAAAGACAAAAACACATGAAATGAACTGTAAAATTGAGCTTTTGTGTGTAGCTTATCCTGTATGCAGTCAGGGAGCCGTCATGTGGGGTGACCTCTGAACAGCTATCGAACCAGTCTGCATTAGCATAGAGGAGAACAACCACTATATTCATTATGGCTTCTCTGAATCTACTTAACCAGACACTTAAAATCAATACAAGTTAGAGTGGCAGCATGGCAGCAATTTACTGTGAGGGGTGATCAATACGTATATTGCTCTGAATCACAAATTATTTGTATAATCAAGGAAAGAATGGGGTCATTTAGCTGGTTCAAGGCCAGCTGCTTGTTGTGCTTCTCCATGAACTTTCTAGGTTGAGAGCGATTTGGTTTTTTCATGGCCGGCTTAACAACAAAATAAATACGACTCACATCTGGACTGAACCAGAGGGTTGGTCGATTGGTTGGTTGGATGGAGTGTCTTACCGTCAATTATCCTCTTGACCCTCCAAATACGTAGGGTGATGATGAGGCTGATGGCGTCCCAGGGGCTGCTGGGCCCATTGGCTACCGTAGAGGCCACCATGGGGGCCAGGGACAGCACGATCACAGCACCATCAAACACCTGAGGAGGTCACACACACAAGGACACACAACATTCAAGCATGTGCAACTCTTGCTTTAAAAGAATAGGCTTATATTGCACTTCTACTCTACTAGTTTCAAAGGTTATCTAGATACCAAAGGTTGTGCATGCATAAAATATTGATCAAAGTACAATGTTTGAATGCAAATTGCCAATTTCTATTTATCTTATATACGTAAAGTAATTTTATCAACTCTTAGATTTTAATCAAAATGCTGAACCACTTCAGACACTGAAAACCTCAATACTGATAGATCATGTCTCAATCAGATGTCGATTTAAGAAGCTGTGTGTGTGACAGAATGTGTGTATGTGAAGCAGTACTAACCTCAACTTTGTTTTCTATGTAGTCCCAGATCCCGAGAACAACAATTCTGAAAACTGTCTGCGGCAGACAGAGAGACATTAATGAAAACTTTAAATAGATAACTGAGAGAATGAGCAGATACATATCAAAAGCTTATGTGATTTCTCAGTTTTTTGAGTTTTTTGAGTTGCAATCACATCCAAAAAAAAAACCTTTCTTATTATAAAACCCACAGTTTTTTTTAAATCTCCTTTCATTCTAAATCCCTTGGAATGTCTGCATAACGTTATATCTGATAGCAGGCTCAGTGGAGAAAGCTAAATACCATTCATTCAATGACTTTTTATCTCAGTATTTTGCTAATTAATTTCTATATCATTATCTACTTTTGTAAAGCTTCTTCTTTTGTAGATTTGTTAGTTGATGCTGACGTTTGAAGGGGATAAGCACAATGCATACAGTCTGATCACATACAGTAAGAAGTTGACTGAGGGACACATTGTTGATCAAAGTCATTGATTTATTTCTAATTAAGGTGACATGCTGCGGACGAACGCTTCAGCGAATCTATCATGTTGGATAACAGTGCAGGTGTCAAGCGAGACTCATAGGTGCTCCACCCACATATTCAAGAATGCTGCTTTGAGATTGGTGCAGAGCCACCAGAAGGAGAAATGTCACACACATCCACCACCACTCCCGGGTCCTCCGCCTCTGTGATATTTGGTGGGTAAGGTTTTTGGATGGATCACATCGCGGTAACCCCATCCCCACTGCTCATTAGGCTTCACTTTAATTATGGCTCCAGTTGGCTCACTGGTAATTAATGTTTGGTGCAGGGCATTGGGGCCGAGGCTGTCAGGATAATTGGTTTGCACTGGAGTGAAGGCCCGTGGGCCAAATTCTCCCCTTTCCATTCGTTTTTTTAACAATTCGAGAGTGGTGATAAGACACAATTTTATCAAACGATGGGCCTGAATTATATTTAGCCTAAATACGATTACACATGAAATGATTGACATTTCTGGACCTAAAGTTTTAACCTGACCAGACATTTATGAAAATTAAACAGCAGCCGTCACTTCCTATGGTGCAGCTGAGAAAAAATTTTATATTTCAATTAATTCATGAATTAAACTGAAACGACTGAGTCTGAGTGCCAGTTTGCCCTTGAAATTTTTCCTGTAACCACCCAAGAGCACTAAAGTGAAAATATAGTGGAATGAGGAATACATAAGAAGATGATTTAGCAATGATGAGATGTTAATCTGTATATCAGGAGAAACATACCTCTGAAAAGAAGAGTGACAGGATAATAAGGCTGATCCAGTGGATAATGCTGGCAAATTGGAACGCATTGGAAACTGTTGAAAGAAGAATCAAATTATGTAGCATAAAGAGTGAAAACAATAAAATCTATCCATTTTCTGTACTGCTTTATTCAACCCAGGGTGTTACAGGGGGGCTGTCGCTGATCCCAGCTGACTATATGTGCAAAGGCAGGTTACAGTTTGCTTGTCAGTCCATCACGGGACAAACACAAAGGGTTAGACAGTCCCACACACACACACACACACACACACACACACACACACACACACACACCTGCAATTTAAAATCACCAGTTAACCTCAAATGCATTTTTTTAAACAGTGGGAGGGAATCCTCATGCACATTGGAACAGCTCAGACTCGTATTGAGGACCATCTCAGGCACTGTGCAAACCAAAACAATTTATAAAAATTTCAATAAAACCACAATCTCATCCATCAACATACAACTTGTATATTACCGTGTCCTGCACCACCAATCTGCTGCCTGATTGCCCACTCCTCTATTTATCTCACAGGGCTACTGTCAGAGTGAAGAACTAGATTACAATAGATCTAAAGTGACTCAAGTTCTGTAGTCCCCGCAGTGAGACTCGGGTATCATCAGAGCTGGACACAGGCCAGTAATCGATGGGGATGTGTGCCTGCTCCCACTGACAAGAGACTTGGTTCATTATCACCTCTCTCCATCACTCTCCATCACAACCATTTATCATCCAGCTCCAGCAGCTCCTCTGTGGCCAGAAAAGCAACACACACACAAAGCAGCTGTGCAAACACATGGCATCATCTCAGGCATAGCAACATCATAACACAGTTTGGCCTTAAAATAAATAGTATGATTTCCACTTACACCCACACATCCTCTTTCTTTATTAGTACTTCAGTGACGAGAGCAAAGGACAGAATTCAAGTCAATGTTACATACGCACACATATTAAGTATTCATGTTCGTACTTATGAACAGTGTAGTTATCAATATCCACTCAGGCTGTGACAGTAAAGTACTTAGTACTGAAAAAGCAAATCAAAATACATCTTGAAGCAAATTGTTTTGTGGATATGTAATAAGATAGGAGAACATTTTTTTAAACTACAAGTATTTATCCAAAACTCAATTTAATCGAATGCACACACATTTTGCTTTTGAAGTATTAAAAATAGTGTACTCCTCCTGCAGAAATATGCCTCCTGATGTAAGTGCTTTTTGTCATTTCTGGGACTCTACCAATGGATATAATTTAAATATGTATGATGCAGTGTCAATTACAAAAGGAGAGGAGCGTGAAAGACAGGAGCATAAAGACAGGACATATCAGAATGTAAAATTTCTTAACGCATTCTGACAACAGGTCAATCTCAATGTAAGAACAACATCAGAGGAGTTAATAAAGAGTGTGGTTTTCATTCAAGGACACAAAATACTTTACCTGCCCTCCACTCTGTGGATCTGCTGCTGTGTGCTGCACTGTGTGCCTTCCAGGTGTTTCATGAATGTCACACAGTGTAATAATGGAGAATATGTGTGCTCAGCAAGCTTCTTCTTAATAAAAGTACAGGTTCCTAAAGGAAAAGTAAATGCGCGAGCCTTACACTGCAAGAGTTTGGTGTCTATGAGCAGCTCCAGGGCCAGAAAAAGCACCACCAGGATGACGCAGGCCACCAGGATACAGTTGAATCCAGCGCTGAGCAGACAGACCTGCCACAGCGCCACCCGTCGCCCGCAGCACGGCTTCAACCAGTTGGACCTGAAGAACAAGAACATTAGTTGCAATTAGTTTTTATAGTTGTTTGGCATTTACTTGAATAATTGAAGGAAGACACACAGTTAAAAACTGATCCGAAAGTGATTGTTAAGTTTAGATAAATTGTTTATTTGTGAAAACTCCTCCATCAATGCCTATAAACTCTACTTCATCAGGCTCTCAACTCGCGTGTGGTTTCATCTACAGCTTCAGGCTCTGCAAGGCCTGGAGCATCCAAAAGGAGTTGTAAGGTGCTCTAGTTAAATCCTTCTTTGGTCAAACACTTTTTCACTCCCTAGAATTAAAACAGGGAACCATCTCTTCACACAAATTAACCCGGGTCCTGATTTATAACCCTTTGATGAGGAAACAGTCACATAATCATAAATTATTTAGTTTTCATGTGTCATGCAATTCATTTATTTTGTTTTGTATCTTTTGTTGTTTGTACTTTGCATGTTACGTGTAATTTTGTGTGCTGAGGCATTTGTTTCTTAAGGCCCAGCAAAACACAAAGAAAATTGGCTCAGGCTATATAAAAAAAAAAGATATCATGTAGTTTTGATTTATGCAGCACACTTATATTTTTACACATAAACATTTACAAAAATAAACAAAAAAATTATGGATAAAACTTAAGTAGACCTGATTTAACCAACCTCATGCTCTAAAATGTATGAACTGAAATAATAGAAGTGAAAGTGAAGATAAACAAGGCACAATGCAGTAAAAAAAAAAGTGATTAAACTTTAGTGTATTTAAAAGTGACACAGCAGACTATACATTTCTTAATGATTGAACAGTATTTGTTTGTTGTGGATGGTTGAACTCCCTGACAGGGCCAACAGGGGGTGTGAGTTTACACTTATGAAAGGTGATGTGTGTTGAAAGCTGGGCAAAGTTTGGTGATAACAGCTGGAGTCAGAGACAGCATTGACAAAGAGAGCGACAGTGAAGCTCTGTGAACTAGTGACTGGGCCATCAGCAGTGTGCCTGGAATACTAATGGACTCTCTTTTGTGTTGCAATGAAGGGAGTCACTGTAGAGGCTGCTGCTGCTCGAGAGGAAGGAATTTACATGTTGGAAAAGTAGTGACCTGAGATGGAGTTTTAAGGAAAATGAAGAACTGGAAACCCCCGTTCAACACAGCAGTCACAATATTAAGATCATTGAAAAATGGACAGAATATCATTCTTAACAATAGTAAAAATACAATGTATTTTTTTATGACTTTCTGGAGTCAAACATTTAGGCCATTTAAGAGTGTGACAGCTTGGCTCATTGCTATTTTCAAATAGCAGGGTAGTTGCATAGATCAGCAGCTACAAGGACAGACAGTAGGAGCTGAGAGGAAACAATGCCTCTCACGAGCTCTCCAGCTGGAATGGAAAGTTGGCTCGCTGAGCTACCTTTCCTTTCTCCCCATGCTCTGGCATGAGAGAGACAGACATTGGCAGAGCTCGTCCCTCCTCTGATCATGTCTTCATTCCTTGGCGTGGCGCTAATATGAGCTGCAACGGTGGCAAAATGGCTCCATTTTCACAGCGGCTTCTGAACAAACTTACTACACTCGCCATGGAGTACTCTCAAAGTTTTGATATGTAGTAAACTTTCTTTGGTCTTGTAACTCATGTTTAACTGCTTCAGCAGTTTTAACTTCCTTTACATGGTCATTCATGCACACCTACACACACATTCACTCACCTTCACACACCAGTGACGGCCCAATGAGGAACTCGGGACACCAGTGAGAGCAACTTTGGGGTTGGTGTCTTAAGACACTCATACATGGACAGGCTGATATGGTGACCAGTCTTTACACTGCTGTCTAATCAAAATCTGTTTAAAATCATTCTATGAAAACTGGATTTGAATGTGATGGCTCCAATAAAGTCCTGCCTTTATCTCTTCCTACTGCAGACCATTTAGGAATTTATATCGTCACATGATATAAGAGGATCATGTTTCGGTCAAAGTGTGACCACTTTCTGCATTTTCTGCAGCTGAATGGACGCTGTGGCACAAATATCCCAAGAGAAGAACCTTTTTTGTTACGTGTCATTTATTTCACATTATTCCTGCTCAGCCACTGGAAGAGGCCACACGTGTGTCTTTCTCTTTATGTTTCTCTTTATTTTTTTGTTATTTGATCCTGTAAAAACATTGAAATTTCACACAAGCAGCAAAACTGCTACTCAAACTCTTATCAAGGCAAGACGCCATCGATGAAAACTTTTTTTTTTTTTGAGGTGTTCGCTTTATGACTTCCTCCCACATAAAGTACATTTAGGTAGCAATAAGGGAAATGTTTTTAGCAGCTATTGAGGTGATTACTCCACCCTCCCACTGGTTTGTCTGAAAGAAGCACTCGCTCAGGCCTGGCATGGCAGAGCCACAAGTCTATAAACAATGCCCGACTAATCTGATAAAGGTGTAATCATGCTGATAGCAATCATCTTCTTGGCTTTGGGTGCGGTACCATGAGTGTGTGGGCTCCAGATGGTGCTGAATCTGCTACAGCAGAGTCTCGGTGAGACTCTGCGGGTGCCAGCTATCGTGCCATTACGTTTACAGGCTCACTTTGCCAGAACACCTGGACATCTCATATGTCTGAGGCAATGCATGGGCTACTTAAAATATTGTAGAATTTGTTTTATTTATGCATTTGCAGCTGGCGTGAGTACCTTAAAGGCAATGTAAATGACCCTGGGCTCACTGAAATCCTCCAAATATCTGAGCTCAAATTAGTGTGCAGGTTGATTACCAACATAGAAAAGTTCTGCACAGATGAAATTGCGGAGCATTTTAACAGGAAACCACAGTCATTAGATAAATGCATGTTTTATATTTCTTGTGGTGTCGGGTAATGTAAGTAAACAAATTGTTTTGGAATATGTATCCTTTTAGCTTTTAAATTATTGAAACGGGTTCAAGCAACCTCAGAATTATAGTTTGTAGTTCAGCAAATCGGCACCACATGATTATCTCATCCATCAAAACCACACGTGTTTAATTTCACATTTCTTTCAACTGCTTGGAAAAGCATAGAAAATATCACAATAAAACTTTCAGTTTGAAATAAGTGCTGAAAATAAAACATCCCTTATAAAGATTATTCCCTCTCTTCAGGCTTTGAAGAAATCCTAAAGCTGAGTCACAGCGAAGCCGGTCTACTGACTTCTCAGTAGCTCAGAGTCAAACTTAATAGCTTAAACAAACAATACTATTATTTCAATGTGGTGGTTCAGGACATTGTGTGTGTGTGTGTGTGTGTGGAAGGGTGGGGGAGGGAGTTGGAGGTAGGATTATTGGCAGACTCTTTAATCCTCACCCAACATGTTTTCCTCGTCAGTCCAGTCTTTGATAACTTCTTAAATTAACATGTCTAACTCCACTTTATCACATTTCAATTTCCAAATTTCTAAAGGAGGCTCAATATGCTTGATTCTTTACAAGATGGAGATTAATCCACCAATACAGGCTTTATCCAACTGAGAGTTGCAAGAGCTGATCCAAGCTGACTATGTGTGAAAAGTAGAATATATCCTGGACAGGTCACCAGTCTATCAAACACAAGGCCAGAAAGCAGACATTTACATGCATTGCAATGCAGAATCACCAATTAGCCATAAACTTATTTTTGAACTGTGGGAGGAAACTGAAGTACCCAGACAAACCAGTGTATTCACAAAGATAAAATACACATCAGCCTACACAGAAAGTCCAACCTGCACTCAAACCAGAGATTTTATTTATTTTTATTTATTTTATTTTGCAAGAGTGCTAACGACTACACCTTGCGACCTTTCCATCTAATAAATTCCCCCAAGGCATGTCTAAAGTCTGCTTAGACATGGAAAATGTGTTCATGACTTAGTAAATAATATAACACTGCACAAAATCAAGTAAATAGTGTTCTACTGGTCAGCATCAAAAAAATCTGTTATCCTTATGTATTAAAACAAGCCAACAAGGCAATAAACCTGAGTTACAATCCATGCAGTAACTTACTTTTTTTTGCCCATTTGTCATACCTATCAAAGCTTCTATATTCAGTGTGTGTGTGTGTGTGTGTGTGTGTCCTTACTTCATGTCATGCCAAAACTAGCCCGGCCCAGAAGGGACACAGTCAGACGCTGGTAGGGACACATGCAGTATATTAATGAGTCTTATTAAAGCACCAGAACAGTAGCAAATGTCGTTTCCCTGACCTAGTCGGCCCTGACAGTCTGACAGAACCACCTGGCTCCAGTCGCTGGTAGACAAGCGCATTCAGGGGACAAGGTCACCCCTCAAACTGGTTGTTTTTAAACTCGATTTGGCTTTTTATATTTTCAAAACCTTATATGGACTTACAAACAGTCCCAGTGCCAGAGTCATTTCAGTAAACTTACATGGTGACACATATGAACACAAATATGGAGGTCTTATGCTTTTACTTGTATCTACCAATATGCCTTAATCTTCCTGTTTTCTGTCCTTTCTGATTATTTTCCCACATTCTGATGCTGGTTTGTGTTTCACTGGTTGATTTAGCTGTCAGCAATTCCCACTGTCGATGAGACTGAGCAGAGCTGGACAGGGAAACAGAGGAGGGAGATTAAGTTGGGCAAAGTGATCAATACCAGCATGTCGTGTGGGCCACCAAACACCGGGACTGTCAAGACTCACAGCACCTGATAGTCGCAGATAAATCAGATAAAGTACTCCTCTGCAGTGGAGACACTCAACATTCATTCACTCTTCAGTCCAATATGCAGTGTCACACAATGAGCCCTTTATTTCTTCCCCTCACTGTTCCTTCTTCCCCCAAACTCTCTGCTTACATGCCGATCCATTACTGGAAGCTGTATGTCACTTTAAAAAGATGCAATTTGTACAGATTTATGGCATGATATATTTTATGTCATGAGTTTTATTGGGCCCATGATAGGTCAGATGGTGGTCAGCTGATGCATGATTTAAATCATGCATCAGCTGGAATAATTTCATAGAAATAAACATTAAACCTTCTAAAATAGAGATTTGTTAGACTGAGGTGTTGAAATTAATTGACATTAAATAAATGTTCATATTGAAGGACTGGTATTGGTGATGTCGCAATATGCAAGAGAGATTCCAAATATGACCTTGCAAGGTATAATAAGTACAATTAATTAGAATTTTTCACTAAAAGTAACTACCGTTTCTAATTTAATGACAGGATGAGATAGTGTCGGAGAACCAGGCCAACATTAATCAAAAAGAAAAACACTGTTTGCCAAATGAAGACATTTGTTGCACATTTATTTTCGAAGATAAAATAAGGGTGTCAATTATTAGACATGTTTTTCTGACATTTTGCTGCATTTTGCACCAGAAGCCATAATATAACAACGACATATTAAAATTGCCCATATTTTTCAATGAAAGTTAGACTGTTTCATGTACATACTAACCACATATATTTACTTTTGTAATTCATACATCTACACAGAAAAAAGAGGGAAACATTCATAGTGTTCTGTTTGATCTCTATGAAACATTCATAGTGTTCTATGATCTCACTATACTCTTTGACCCACTCAAGATGAACTTGTAATGTTTGTGGTCTGTGTACTAAAATTAATTTGACACCACGGCACAAAACCATGAAGATTTATAATCAACTAAATATGGCTACATTTAGTTTAAAAAAAGAGGTATCTTCTTGAATAAATATTATAAAGGTTATGAATGCAGATAACAGACACAAAGAGAAGCTGATGACATTGAGGTTTGAGTTGTGTGATGACTTGTTTTGATTTGATCTTTGCATACGTTTTATGCAATAGAACAAATTTCATTCAACATAATATAACTGATCTGATTCACAATCATCACTGTTTGAAACAGCACCTGTCTTCAATTTTATTTTTACTCACGACTGATGTTTTTTTTTCCCCACCTTCACTTGATTTCTATTATTGGCTAATCACCTGAGCTGCTTTGAATCTGGTGTGGCAACTATTCCTGGATGAGAAGTGTGTGAAATGTGAGACTGTGTGAATGTTGTAGTTGAGTGAGATCATCTAAACAATTTTTTTTTGTGCTAGAAATGTGACCCCAGTGAATGAAACAATTTTAACACTCACACTGAGAGACACAGAGAGAAAGACAAGAGAGCAAGAATCCAATATTTCGCTAATTAGCACTAAACACTGAGCTGATGCCTGTTAGTTTTACAGGTTCATTAAAGTCAGAGGATTAGAGTAGTGCACATTCATACTGCACACATACAGTATGAATCTGCACATACACACTATGTCTTCACACGGTGTATTACAACCTGATCACAATCAACTGTGTCTGTGAAAAAAATTCTAGTTTATTATTCATAAAGAGAACTTCTTGCCAAGTACATGAGTTTAGACTCAGTTGCATGAGTCTCATGTTGGTTGTATGAGAAGTTGCAGCCCTGAATCACAATCACGGTTAGCATTAGCTTGATAAAGTTGCACTGTGCAATTGTTGACAAGTACTCTTGATAAAAAAGGAATCCAAAAGCAAACTGAAGAGACTTAATCCAGGTTTACTCACTGAATGTATGACATACTGCATATCATCACATTCACAAAGATTGTTAGACAATATAAAAGCTGTTTCATGGGTTTGTATTTTTGTAAAGTACACATTTGGTAATCTGCACAGTGGTTGATTAGATGGGTTGTTTCGAGAAGCTACCCCAAAGCAACATTTTTAGGAGTTGGCTTGGTCCAAATACACCATAAAGGGGAAACCCATAATGAGGGAAACCAGGAGAAGTAGAGAAGCCAGTTAAAAAAGGAAGACACCGGGGGAGGACGCTGCCAAATGTGTCAAAAATAGTAGAACCTGTTCTTGTCAGTTCATCCCATCACCCACAGTATAACCTGCTCAACACTGCTTACCTCATAATTGGGCTGGAATAGAAGTTTCTTTTCTCAATTTCAATCACTCTGGTTGCTTGAGAGAGAAGCTTCTCAACCCAAGAGTTTGTCAGAGCAGCTATGAAGCTCAGTGACACGGCAGCTTTTATGTTAATGTGCACAGGAAAAGGAAATCCTCAGTAATATTAGTTATATTGCTGTAGACTGGATTAAAAATGCTACTGTCCTTAAGGAAATAAAAAAAAAATCTGAAGTTAGAAAACAGTGCAATGTACATCTCTGAAAAGAAGATTGTGATGGCTGTTTTTAATGTCTGAGTTTTAATTTCAGTTTTATATCAACAATTTGCTTAAAAAGGAATATGCTATTATTTGTTGTGAAGCTAGTCCATGAGGTATCTGGCAAAAAAGTTTTTTATTTCAATTCATAAACATAAGTGAAATATGTAATTTATGCTTTGTTTAAAAATCTATTTATCAGCAAATAATGTGATCGTCGGAGCTCAAGTGCTGTGTTATATAATTCCCTCCAACATACAGTACATAGTGGACCAGTCCTGGGTCTGAAAGTCCTGGACTGCAAAGTGCTCCCTCCAGCCATAACCTCCCTGGCTAAAGCTTACCAAATACAACTTGATCAGCTTGTATTCATCCAGGAGAAGCAAATGCCTCTTTAGGTAATTAAAAATGTTAAAAAGTACTTTACCACATTTACTGCAGGTAAAAAAAAGACATATTTCTGTGTGTATGAAGACCCATATTCAAAGGATAATCAGGAAAGCCATTAGTCAGTCTATAGACGATTCAGAAGATTTTTTATTTTAGTCTGTGGAAATGACACAGAGCCTTCACATTTATTTATGTTTGCACCTACTCAGAGACAGCAGTGGGCTGAGCTTTAAAACACTAAACTTTGGTCTAACTTTGTTCTGTCAAGAGGCTCTTTGGCCCTTTAAGAACAGTCGCTGTCCGCTGATGGTAAATTCAGTCTCACCTGATACTGAAAAGCAATGATGCAGCATCCAATCCTCTCCAGTGTGTCTACAGCACACTTTATATTTTACCAACTACTACTGTTACAACTGCTACACACACACACCCACACAAACACACACACACACACACACACACACACACACACACACACACACACACACACGTTCACAATGCTTGACACTAAGCAAGCGTGGAGAAGGGGGACTACCAACTAAGCATAAAATACATGCTGAGTTTCCCTGATGCTGTCAGATTGCAGGTAATTAATTTTACATTTGAAAGGTTCCCCATTACCAATGCCTCTGCACCAGTGATCACAACATATCAGCGAGAAAGTGGTAAGCTCCAAAGCTCCTGCAGCACTTCGACAGAAAACAGAGGAATAAATGAGTGACCCTGGAGTCAAAAATACAGACGTCAAAGGGAGACAGCTGGCCTCTGCACACAGCTGGAGCAGCCTGTATTCATTTTAGGACCGCTTAAATTTGACCCTGGTAATGGCTGAAAATAAATATGACATGTTTTTTTTGTTTTTGTTATTTACCAACATACATTGGCAATTCTCCCTGCTAAGTATTATTCATATTGTTCAGTTAAAAATCAGCATTAACTTATTATCCAGCATTTAAAAAGTAAACTCGACATGACAGGCTCTTAACACTGTGGATCCAATAATGATGCAATGGACTGGAGTTTGCAAGTATAGCTGACAACAAACTCAAGTTAGATTTTCAACACTGCTCTTCTCATTCATTTTTCTGTTATGTTGTCGTTTTTAACCATGTGAAGCACTTTGAGTTACAAAATGTATGAAAAGTGCTATATAAATAAAGTTTGATTTGATTTGATCCATTTAAAAAGGTGCTGCTGGGTGCTAGAAATGGCAACCGCACTTCTGTGTAAGTTTACACAGAAGTGTAAGTTTAAGTTTACTGTTCAAAGTCTGTGTAAGTTTACTGTTCAAATCCTTTCAGAAAGAACATGAGAGAGAACCAAAGCCTAAAAAAAAACTAAATGATAAAAAGACACAAAACTACATGGTGACTTGGTTCTGGGTGAGAAAGTAATATTTCATAATCTACTGATGTATTTATAAAGCCTGAAGTGACATCCATTCACCACTGATATTGCTATATCTAATTTCGGGGTGGTAAAGCTGATGCCAGCTGACCACGGGGGAAGGCAGGTTACATGCCGGACATCTTGGAGCAAACACAAAGCGACAGAACATCACAAACTGACAGAAAACTTTTAGACACCAATTAACCTGAAAAATGCTTATTGTCTGTGGTCTATGTCTTCAGAGGGAGAACACACAACCTTAAAACAGAAAGGCCTGGACTAAGACCTGTGATATTCTGTGAGGACGTGCCTGCTAATCACTACTCCACCATGCATCTTTTTTTGTGATCAGTGTATTAAACGTAAAAAAATATTGTAACTATCAGTAAAGTAAAGATGATTCTGGAGTTGGAGTTTTGAAGTTGGTTGAAAACACTTTTACTCATTTTACAAATGACCCATCTTTCTGTGGACCTGTTGCATAATATGCATTCTGCCAGATACCAATAATACCCTAGTTCTCACTCACTTTACCATCTTCCAAAGCAGCAACTCACTAAGAAGGGAGGGACTAGAAAAGCAAGAAATTGAATCATATGATTGAACTGCAGCTTGATGGTAAGTTTTCTGTGAGCTGCTCCTTGTGAGCGCAACAAACAAGGGCAACTGGTGTTCAGCTTCCCCTTGTGTCCTGTGGGAGCACTGGGGAAAGACTCATTTGTATGTTACAAGGGGACAAGAAGGTCAGTGTATGTGTGTGTGTGTGTGTGTGTGTGTGTGTGTGTGTGTGTGTGTGTGTGTGTGCGTGTGCGTGTGTGTGTGTGTGCGCGTGTGTGTGTGTGTGTGCGTGTGTGTGTGTGTGTGTGTGGCTGAGCGGGTGATAAAAATGAAGGAGCAAATGACTGAGGATAATGCAGATTAAGTCTCCTGAAGAATATAAATGGAAGAAGCAAC
>OMNM01004215.1:8602-37372 GCA_900302745.1 Parablennius parvicornis | reverse complement strand
TACAATGTAAAGAAATACATCA
The DNA here is from genome assembly GCA_900302745.1 of Parablennius parvicornis. Lineage (NCBI taxonomy): Eukaryota > Metazoa > Chordata > Actinopteri > Blenniiformes > Blenniidae > Parablennius > Parablennius parvicornis. Next base: position 37,350 of record OMNM01004215.1, on the reverse strand, counting down.
ACTGCCAGATGCCATTCTCATCAAGTTCTTCTTGCAAATCAATTTATTTATGTTTAGAAAACTAATATCGGTCTGTTTTTTGTTTCTTATGTTAATACTGCATGAATATCATGGATTTCTATACTGACAGCACGAGGACAGTAATTGTTATGATTGTGCATCTACGATTGTGACCTGTATGACTCGATCTCTCCTTTATTTGTAGAGTGTGAAGGCCGGTGGAGCCGCAGTGTGTCATGTCTGTCCTCTGCAGTCTTAAACAGGGTCTACCGTCACTGTCCCCATGTATGTACAGTGTCAGGGTCTCTCTTTAACCTTAATCTCACTCAGTGCTTTTTGGCTTTCAGGGTTTTCCTCCCATACCGAGACCCACAAGTCGTGAGTTTCTCAACCTCCACTTTCTTAATCACCCAGACCTTAACAAGCAGGTGGAGAAGTCGCCATATTTTGAACATACAAATTTATCCATGTTGCTACCCTCACGTGAGCTCAACGGCAACAAAGAGTACACTCCAAAGATGTTTACTTCTTCCCTGACCTGGTTCAGCCACTATATGCCCGACTGTACACATGTGACCCAGTCCTCCCATTTCTGTTTTCCTCTTCTTCACGGGTGCTGAGGGTGCCTGCAGTATTCCTGACGCGGTGCAGATTCCCTGCAGTCGTGCGAAGGAGGTGTCCTGCCTTAGCCACTCCCACCCTAAAGCAACCTTATTTTCAAGAAAACTCCAATCACAAGTGCCGGAATGTCTCGCCAAGCCATGTCCACCCCTGCCACGGTGGGATGTCTTAACTCTTGTTACACTGGTTTTCATACCACGTCGTCGTGTGTCTGTTGAGGCTGCCCTGCAGCAGAGCCCTGCCGTCAGTTCCAGCGTGTCGCTCATCTCGTTTTCTTTGCACCAGCTTCGTCGTCTGTCTTTCAGGGTTATATTTAAAAGAATAAAAAAAGTACTTGTGCTTGCGGTTAATCACTCCCAAATTCCACCCAAACAGCTAGCTTGTCTGATATTAACTACCACTCTCTTCTTACTCCTGAATTCTGTTTTTTTTTTTGTTGTTTTTTTTTCTGTGATCATTTGCTATTTGTTTTTTAACTCTTCAGTTCTTGTGAGGTAGTGAGAGGAAGAGGAGGAGGAGAAGGAGGATCAGCTTTGGTCTTTACTTGGTTATCTATTATGGAGAATCCATGAATGTCTTTGGTGGGCTGCCTCAGCCCGCCCCTGTCTTCAGTTGAATAAATAAATATAGAATAATGATCAGTAAATAATGTTATTGTTGCGTTATCGCAATTGTTAAAATTATGAAATAACATGTATCATTGGTGCCTGATTGTAGCTACATTTTGCTTTTTCTGCCTTTCATTTTTAATCTGTGGATAAATTCGTATTTTAATTAAAAATTGAATCGGAAAATGTCTTGGTGTCGCTCTGTTGTTACGTTGAGAATCGAGGATCCAGCACAAATTGCAAGATGACAAAAAGTGTCCAAACTAAATTTGCACAATATCAGGTGAAGATGTGATAATAAGCCCTTTTTCTGTTCCTTTTCTTGTCTTCCCCGTTACAAATGTATCTACAGTTTCAACTAAAAGTTCAGTACTTTGTTGACTTTTTGGTAATTTTCTCCTTGATTTTTCACCTGACTTCTTCTGTGTAACCATTACAACTATGAAATAATAAGATCAGTGCTTGGAAACAAGTTATTTACACTTGTGATCTGTATATTAAACAATTTGATATTGCTATAATGAGAAATTAGCAATATATTACGCAGCAATCTTCTAGGGTGGACTTAAAGGAATTTATGTCTTTTATTTAGGTGACATTGACTACATTAACTCATGCTGACCTGTAATGAATCTAATAAACAAAACCAGGCCTGTTGTGATAATGTGTTGCTCCACACGTAACAGAAAGTCTTTTATAACATGGTGCAGGATGTGGTTTTTCTTTTTCACATTCAGTGCTCTGGTCTTGTTATGATCTGCTGCTCTCTCGTGTTCTGCAAAAGAGGAACTGTGAAAAAAGCTAATAAGTGATGTGCGAGCATAAAATCTAGGGCTTATCCTGAACATAAGATGGCTGTAACATCAAATAACATAAAACTGAAACTAAACAGAAAGGTCTTGTCTTAAGGAATGTTTCATGTTTCAGCTAAAGTTCTGTTGAAGGTGACACATGTATGATAAGCATGCTAAGAAAAGCAATATCGAAGAGGAATATATAATTTCTTTTCTGCAATGTTCTAGCTTCACACAGAAAGAAAGAAAGAAACAGACCAACACAAAACTTTCCTTTAGTTTAATTTCCAGTTAAAAGGTAAAAAACCTCTGATTTCTCTGTATACCGATCCCTTCATTTTTCTACATTCATCTATTTACGTTCGGTGTGAAGAGAAATGTTTATTGGAAGGCGTCTGCAAATAAGAAAATACTAGCTGGAAAACACCTGAAAGGCTTGATGGAGGCTCCGGGGAAATCTGTTTGTTCCCAGTTTTGCTTTCTGTTTATCATTTAAAAAAAAAAAAAAAAGTTCCTATAATAACGAGGAAAGTACTGCCGCTCACTTCCCTGCCCATATATGGAAGTGACGTTCGCGTGACTGGGTGCGTCATCAGTACGCTCCCGCAGCCTGTCGTGAGTTGCGTTCAGGTGCTCTTGGATAAACCTCGACCTCAAAAATGTCCGGAATTGTAGGTATGTTGACGTTTAATTTCACAAAGGAAACACCTGGGTCAACGCTAGTATTTTTTGTTTTGTTTTGTTTTGGGGTTTTTTTTTGTTTGTTTTTTTAGAAAATAACCACAAAATAAAACAGAATAAATAAACAAAAGGATGACCTCTCATTTAGCCGCAATTCAAGCAAAAACGGACACTATTCTCTATTGTCGCCATAAAGTATAGATTGTATATATTTGGTGTATGTCTCTGGTGGCGCTTGTATTGCATTTACTACTGGGAAAACCATATTTGATAGTATATGCTGACAGTAATAATTAGTGATAAAGTATAAAAATGTGCTCGTTGTGATGGCAACGTTGAACAAACCTGCTGCTTTCAAATATTTTTTACTATTATAAGTAGGGGAGTCCAATTTCCAAGCCTGTAATGTATATTTAATAATTGTTTTACGAGTCGATCATATGACCGCGTATCCTCGGCTCAGATGGTGATATTTCCTGCTGTCAGTGAACGCCTCACCAGTATGTCTAATGAGTCAAACATGGAGGAGGACTTTCTCTTCGAGGAACCTCCCTCTGAGTCAGATGCCTCACACTGATAATAAAGCCGAAAGAGGTAGTCAGCCTGACAGTCAGCTGTTGTCCCCGTCTTTGTCTGGATCGGTGTTGTTTTCCTCTCTCACCTGTTGGGTATGGGATTCCTGCTCACCAAGATGATGGCTGTGTTCGGGGACAGAGGTGCGACCATTTCTTATTTTCACTTATTTTATTTCATTTAAAACCTGTCAGCTTCTACGAAATTATTCCAATCACTTCAGTAATATTAACCTTTACAACTTAGTCTTCCACAAACTCACTGTAACTACAGCAGTAAATGTAACTTTGAACTTAATAAACAACATGTCTGTTAACTGATCACTACTATGAAATAATCCCTGTCGTTTTAGATACATTGCTTTAATACAAAAACTTGTAGGGTTTCTGTCGGTCTCTGTATTTCCATTTATATTTTGGTAAACTCTCAGTTACTGTTTCACTACCCTCCTGTTTACTGCGATGAACTAACCAAGGCCACCTGACAGAAACATAAGAATAATCCAAGTAATATAAGAGGGAGTTTGTATCTGCTAACTAACAGGCATGACTTTAACTGAACTTAATGAGTAAATCAGTGCTGACAGTTCATTAACGAAGGTATTATATTCACTGCAGTCAGTTTAATCTGCCTAAATCTATTCATCTGGTAACTTCAGTCTGAGTCACTACAAACAAGAGAGTTGAACCTTCACTGGTATGCACTGTGACACAATACCATTGATAAGAGATGCTTTTCTGCACAGAACCATAATGTGTACCTGTGTTTAATTATCTAATCTACGTGCATTTATCTCATCACAGTCTCATTCACATGAATTATGCAACCTGTAGATTACACACCTGGTCCCGTTCAGCCAATCTAACGTGTTTGGTGTTCCCCACAGAGCACAAAGTCGTCATTGTGGGACTGGACAATGCCGGAAAGACAACCATCCTCTACCAGTTGTAAGTGATACGGCAAGTTTCTGAGGAAGCAGCATCAGGTTTTTTGTTCTTTTAATGCGTAGTCACAGTGATTAACAATCTCTCTCTCTCTCTCTCTCCTACACAAACCAACTTCTGCAGCCTGACCAAAGAGGCCGTCCACACAACACCGACCATTGGCAGCAACGTGGAGGAGATCACCATCCGGAACACTCATTTCTTGGTGTGGGACATCGGGGGACAGGAGAGTCTCCGGGCCAGCTGGTTCTCCTACTTCTGCAACACAGAGGTACAGATTGTCTCTCACCGAGACGTCACATTGTTTTACGCATATGTCTTTATTCAGTTTTACCTCTTTCCTGGTTACTTATTGCAGTGTTTTATCAAGTGCCATTGATGGAGTCATACCAGAGACTGAAAGCATTGTAAACATTTATGGGCTCTTGCTGTGGCACATTCAGCCAGATCAGCTGTTTCTTGTATGATAAGACATCAATTCAACACAAAGCTAATTATTTACAGTGCTTCCTTGAGGCTTTCCAGTTGTACTGGGTCTCTTTTATAAGCAGTGTTTGGTAAGGTATGTTTCCCTCAACTGTGCTTGATTTGTGTGGTTTTTTTTTTTTTTTTTTGCCATTTCAGATTGTGATTCTGGTTGTGGACAGCACCGACCGAGAGCGACTCACTGTCAGCAAAGAGGAACTTCACCGGATGCTCGCACATGAGGTATCAGTACATCTTGTGGGTTGGAGTGCGGATAGTTTTTGATTGAATTCATAAAGCATTCATTACACTGATTCCCAACCTGTGATGCAGGAGGCATCACAAATCACAAAGGGCTCAAGGTTGTTGCAACTTAATGTGCACATGAACACTATGACGTTTTGCTTTTTATCATCAAGATGGGATAAAATCCCAATTGTTTTTGTTTTGACGGTTATTTTGTGTGGTTTTGGCTTCAGTGTAGCGTGTTTTATTTAGAGACTCTCAGAGAAACATGTATTAGAAACCATTGGTTTAATAAGTAATGGTTACAGATTATATGATTTGTGGATGTTAAGAGGAATATTGGCTCACTGTTTCTAGAGGTGGAAAAAGTACAGAAAATATGTAGTTAAGAACTGATACCTTTTCATTGCTTAAATTGTTAAAATGAAAAAAGACTGTTATATTGAATCCTTAGTTTTGTGTTCAGTCGTACAAGATAAAATTAGCCTTGTAAATGACATTGTGTAAATTCTACAAGTAAAATTAAATTCCAAAAAACAGTGATGTGACTATATTTGTCACTCATGTTCGTGTTTTCAGCCTTGAACCCCTCTTCACACCCCGGAAACCTGTTCTAGTTCTGATTTAGTTTGAATGCATTCTTGATGTCAAATCTTCTTTGTCCTTTGTGTCACTGTGAGCCGTGTCTGTGAGGCGTGGTGTTTTTGTTTTTACACAACTGAGACACAACCACACTTTCAGTGAGTGACTAATGGCAGCATAGATGTAAAACCAGCTCACAAAGCCATGACATGATGCCACAAGGAAGTGCTATCTTCCTCCTCGTGACTCAGCGTCATGATATGTCGAAATGTTCCAGTTCGACTTCTGTTCCCTCAGCTGATAGTTTTTTTTGGGGGGTTTTCCGTTGCAAATCTTTGCATTTCCGTGATGTCAGTCTGATCGCGTGACCCGTGACCTCTAACTTGTCCCCCCCCCAGGACCTGGAGAAGGCGGCCGTTCTCATTCTGGCCAACAAGCAAGACGTGAAGGGCTCCCTGACGGCGGCGGAGATCTCCCAGTGCCTCACGCTCGACTCCATCACGACGCACCCCTGGCATGTTCAAGCCTGCTGCGCCCTCACAGGGGAAGGGTGAGTTCAGCACACCTCGTGCCCTCTCCGTCTGAGTCAAGCTGCTGACACAGCGGAACTAAGAGCTCAACAAGTAGAAACTTCTGCTGAAATATCAAACTCTCTCTTCTCTCCCCTCAACAGTCTACCTGCCAGTCTGGACTGGATGAGATCACAAGTGGTGGCGAACTGAGAACTGAGACGTTGCATTATGACTTCCTCAAACTGAAACTCTCCCTCCTCGGCATTGCAGAAGTCAGTTTCGGGGCTGTTTACAGTGTGTTAGAGCCTGAACTTGGTCTCCGAAGCACTTTGTGAGACACAAAGTGCCTCTCATCTGTCCTCGGAAGAGGAGATACGAGGAAATTTTTCAAGAGTTCAGGAACTACTCGTTGAATTATTTTTTTTCCCACACTTCAGGAACTGGTTTGGTGGTTCGATTATGTAAGACGTTATTTTCACTTGTGGTTTCAAAGAGTGTTCTAAAAATATCCAACCTGGCCAGAAACATGAAATTCCAACAGTTTCTTTTTTTTTTCTTTTTTTCTTTTATTCAATTGTATTTGTCAGCAGGTGCTAACAGCAACTTGTTTCAGTAAGCAGTTAAAGACAAGTGGACAAATTATCACCAAGAAATGAACTAGTTGTGCCTACAGTGTTAGAAACTCAAATCTTTTTGGAATTTGTAGAACAAGTTAATATTTTATAAGAACAAAGTGTATTTTTTCATGAAAATCGTATTGATTTAAGCAGTCTGGCTTTGCAACCCACAAATGGCACAATTACACACTTAAGAAGACCTTTGACTGTTTGTTCCTGTCCTGGAAGATATCTTTAATTCCTAACATACCTGAGTTCTGCCTCGTGTTACACTCTGTGAGAGACATTTACACTGAAAACACGCTGTAACGGCACACTGTAGCTCTCATGTCCTTGCCTTTTCAAAACCTCTGCAATGTTGATCAGAAAGTCTTTATATTTAACTTTGCGTTTAATATTGTGTCCTTTAAATAGCTCCTGATCTCTATTCTGTATATTACAGCAATGAACTAAATGGGAAAAGGAGCAACAGCTGCTAAGGACAACGAGTCGTATTTAAAATGTACATAATGTGTTAATATTTTGAATAAATTATATTATTGCAAATGTGATTGTGTGAGTATCGTCTGTGTCGAAGTGGTAATATTTATGGAAATGTGTCAGTCCAGTTTGAGTTCAATTTATCGATAAGAGCGATGTTTAACATGAGGGCATCCGACCCTCCTCAAGGGGAATCTTCACATTTTTGTTGTTGCCACTGGATGAAAGTGAACTTTCATGCCCATAAAATGTCCATCCATCCAGCTGAATACCGAAAATCCCATTTTGCCAAGTTGAGTGTGTCAAGAAGACAACAGAAAAATGGCAGATTGCCCCATGAAATATGAAAACACCACGAAAGAATGAAATAATTCTTGGAAGTGCACTGTTGATAAATTACACACTTTGAATATGTCTATTATAATAATTGTGTTCTATGGATATTTGCTACATCATGTAGCATTCCTGCGTAACTTGGGAAAAACTCGAATTTTCAACGTTGATTGTGGGATGTTTCTTGTCCACTTTTGCAATTAGGTGAGAAAATACGATTTCCTGATATACTCAGTAATGATATTAACTTCACAATCATGTAATCCACACGTTGCCAAGATTATTACTATACAGTATTTCAGTCCCGAGACTATCACACATGGCAACTTTACAAGTTCCTATCTCTGCGAATGTATTATTAAACACACGGAGTTCTGCAGGGCTTGTTGACATCTTCAGGAAATGTTATTTGGAGAGTAGGATTTGTTGAATGTTATGGGGGATATACCATGTCTGGTCTAAAGATCCTGCATAATCTTTTTATGATTACTTCACCAGCAAAACCAGCAAAACGTGCCAAATATTAAAAATGTCAAATACAAATACTATGTACTATCAAACACACCAACAGCAATGGACGCACATATAACCGGGCTGAGGCAAATATATCATATTTGGTGTATTATTGCAGGCAAAATCTCAGGTATCAACACCACTGAAACATTTATAATAAGATTGCCTTTTATCTATCTCAGTGCATTTCTACACCTGTCCACACTCTAGTTCTGTAGTAGTTCAATACAAATTCTTGTCATTGAAAACATCATCCGACACTATTCATCACTTTTGGGAGCTTTCTGAAAATTCCCACTGGTCCAGTTCAGAGGCCGAACCACAGATCCCTTTAAGGTGAACATGCAGAGTGAGTAAGCAGGGCCCCAGGTGCCACACACCGCAGTCTTTTCACGCTCCTGAACATTCAGTTATTTCCAGCATCAGATGTTTGCACTCTTTAAAAATCCTGTTTACGGCAACAAGAAAATGGCATTACCACTGCAGGAGCATGTGTTGTTTGTTCTGATAATGACTGATTACCTCAAACAGACCGAGATAACGTGTGCACGCCGCCACAGCTCAGCAAAATGTGTCACAGCAACACTGCCATCATCTGTGTGGGTTTTATTTTCAGTAAACTTGCAGCTTTCGAAGTAAATCTGCAGGAAGTTTGTCTGCAGCACATTTTGAGCCGGGGACTCTTTGGAATCCTCTTTGTGCAATAACATCGCACTTAATGATGTTGGCTGTAATATTGGGAATGTTGAATTATGCTGCTGAGGAACACCGGAATCAATCGAATGTTGTTTTGTTGGTACTGCATGAAAGGATAGATCTAAAACATGTGTAAAACCACAAAATATTTGTTGACAGGGAAGTGACAGCGGGGTCACCTGGTCGTTAGGGGCAGGCTGAGCCTTTTACAGTCCAAATTGCAGAGCAGGATAATATTACTGATACTACCAATCTATTGTCCATAATTGTGTTATTGCAGACACCAGACGAATGCAAGGAGCTCTGTGACCTTCCAATGAGAGAGTAATCTGCCTACCCCGCGATGCCTGTCTGTATTATAGCACTTTAATGAGGCAGCAGTCATTACAAATAGTGCTGCTCAAATTTACTTTGACCTGTTGACGCATAGTGTTTAAATCTTTCTTGAAGTCTTCTACAATATTGAATGTCTTTATCTCACAGAATAGCTGCAGACAGGTAGCGTTAGAAACAACTACAAATCATATAAAGAGGATCAGTTTCATATTTTGGAGTTCAGTCATTGTTATACATAGACTGTGATTTGTGATGAGAGTGTGATTATTATGTGAAGGGCCGCTTAGAATTTTAGATTACATTTATCATTTTCTTGTGTGGCCTGATGGTAAAGTTGCAGTAATAAATCCAATCTGTGCCAGATATTGTGGATCTGACCATAGCCCTAACTTTGCTTCCAAAACCAGTTAGGGTAGTGAGATGATTGATAGGGTCATTTTTGTTGGCCTTCTGAAGCAGCTGTTGCATCTTGATGGGATTTAGAGAAAACCCCCCACCTGTGTTGAGGTTAAACAAATGTCATCCTCTCACCGTCACATCAATCTGTATATTTGACATTTATTAGAGAGGTTTGTTGAATTGTGACAGTCAGTGCTTATATGGTTGTCATAATGTTGTTGCTAAAAGGTTTTGCACCTATTTTACTTTGGCATCCAGAGACAGATAACTCTGCAGTCAATAGAAATGAATGAAAAACTGAAATACAATCTTGCCCATTTACATTTAAAAACGCTACTGGGGGGCATGAAGGAGGAAGTTGACATGATGTGTAGGGGTTTATTGTGGCTGATCATACTGAAACTCCTATCTTTATCATTTATTTAAAAAAAAAAAAAAGAAAAAAAAGGAAGAAAAGAGGGGGCATCCGGATTTGAACCGGAGACCTCTTGATCTGCAGTCAAATGCTCTACCACTGAGCTATACCCCCGTACGCTTCCACGAGCCTCTTCAATCTGTTGATAAACCTTATAATACACAAACCCTTGTTTAGCTTATCTTTTGTTTTTCTATGTTTGATTTTTACCGAATGTTTGATATTCTGACGACAAATTTGCTAGATTGAACAATATTCTTCAGTCGGGGTGTGGCCACCTGGTGGCCAAAAGCTGAAGTACTCATCACGACACCAGCTTGCTGAAGTGTTTGTGACACAAAGGAGATTACCGCAGGTAAATCATTTCTATGTGACCTTCTTAATCCTCAAAATGTTTGCAAAATCCGGGTATTTAAGCACAAGCCACTCAGATATTTAAGCACAAACAGAACAAATCCAATTTGAGTTTAACAACAGGAGTTATATTGCTAAAGAATGATAAACAAATATATTTTACTAGTTGATTACAGGTTGCAGGTTTAGGGAAAAAAAAATAGCTAATGGGATAGCCGCAGGTGTTTCCCAACTTTCCAAAAAAGCCATGGCAGTGTGAAAGTGAACCCCTACATGTGTCCCTGAAACTCATTTCACCCTTCATTTCTTTTCTTTCCCTTTTTGTTCTTACTCTAAAATGTTGCAACTGCAAACCATCTCACATAAATAAGGTCTGTGAGGACTGCAGCACTTCACTTGTACTAAAGATTGAATCTACTTTTGCACAAAATATACAGTACTGTGTTGTAGTAGTGTCTCTAATATTGTATGTACAAAGGCGTGTGATTGCCTCTCTTTGGGTATCTGTCCAGTGTAGCATGTCTGTTCATCTGCAGTTCGATAAAGCAAGTAGAGAGGGTGGATAGATCGAAGTGAGAAGCAGGAAATTCCTTTCATAGGGCAATAAACAGACATTTTCTCCAAAACTTCTTCAGTAGAGGGTGGTCCACCCAACGACCTGCTGGGGAAGTGAGTCATAAAGTTGTGTTACTTATTTCACAAGTGTACCAGAGAGTAAACAAAGAGAGAGCCTCACACTGACATGAATATTGACAGGCAATTCAGAGCCAACAATTAACCTCAAATCCTTGTTTTCTTTAGCAGGATTAAGAAAAATGCTAACAGGGAGAAAATGCAAACTCCATACAAGAGATCCTGCAGTGTATAGAATTAAGCTGAAATTATATATCAAAGGGGGCAAAGAAGAAACAGAGGGGGCAAGCCATCGCAAATACACGAATTACAATCCCAATGAGGATTTCCTCTGAGACTGCACTATATTGCAACTTTTTTGAAAATTATCACAATAAATATTTTTATTTAAATGTTTACATTTCAAATACAAACAGCACACAACAGAACCTATTTCCCCCACAAACATTGAAATACTAAGGATGAACAGCTTAACAAGTGACTACTCACATACATACGGTATATAGGGTACATACATGCAAACATGGCATACAATACAAGCACAGAAGGCAAGTGCCAAGTAACACCTCAAGGAGCATCAGAGACATTGAGCAGGTAGTGGCAAACTGAAAGTGAATGTGCCCATATATTTCAGTCCATAAAGACTCTTCCTTAGAGTCTGGGACCCATCCTGACCAATATTGCAGCTTAATAATACCTGTAAATATGAGAGGTGTACTCTGCCCTCACTGTGTTGTCATTTACACTGGCTGCTGCTGTTACGTGTCTATGTCACTCTCTTGTTTGCAGTCTGGCTTACAGGATGTGGCACTGGTTTACTTTCCAGCTGTGAGTCCAGTAAACACCAATAGGGATTTTAAGTTTCCTCCCACAGTCGATAGAAATAGTGTCATTTATGAAGTGGGCCTCAGTTTATTCTTTCATTTTTACATATAAACACTTTTTACACAACCGCTGCAGAGTTTCTGTTCCTCGCCTGGCATGAAAGCAGGATGTTGTATGAGAATAGACATTATGTTATGAGGCTTTATAAACAGACTCGACATGGAATGTGTAATACTGAAAGCAGTGCTGGCATTGTTAGCCTCATAATCTTCATGTCTAATCTCAGACGTCAGTATTTTCTCTCCTCGCAGCTGGTTTGGACGGAGGGAGGCGCCAGTCTTCTGCAGCCCGTGTTCGTCCTCTGAATACTCTGAAAGATGCTGTGATTTCAGTGAACTGCACCTTTTGACAAAATAATTTGTGTCATTTCTCACCCGACTTTCTCCACCTGTCTCAAGAAATCCTCCGGGGCCGATCCCTGCATGTTTGTAAAGACAGGAGGAGAGAAGGGGTGTAGCTCGACTCGGGGTGGTGTGGTGTGTGGAGGGAGTGAAATCTGTGGAGGAGAGGAGGGTGACGGCTGGAGGTGGGAGTCAAACTGTGTTTTGCAAAGAGAAGAAGAGGAAGAGAAGTGCAGAGACAACACTCACTTCTTTTTTTTTTTTCATTTTCTTTCGTGTGTGTTTTTCCTCTCCTTTTTGCTGCACAAGATGTGTTTCAGTTTGGTGATGCTCTTTCTCTGTCTCTCCCAAACAGAGCTGGCTGAAGTTTGGGCTCAACAACAGGCAGGTGAGCCCTTTTCATTTTTTTTTTTTTATTTATACATCTATCATTAATGTTTTCTCTCATGGTTTCTCATCCTGTCTATACATACTTAACATTACAGGTGCTACCAAATGTTTAGTATTATTTGTCATTTGCACATTTATTCTAAAGTCAAATGAAATGTTAATACTACTGTTCATAATTGTTAGTTTCCTTTTCCGAATACATCCACATTGTGTGCAGCGGCGTGTTATTTTAAAGTGCTGCAACCTAAACAACCCCTGCAGAAATCTTTATGGAGCAGCAAACGGGCACGCCATGCCCTTTCCTTTTTACGCACAGAAAGCGAATGACCTAGTTTACAATAAAGTGTACAATAAAAATACTCCTATTCCGCAAGCATTCGACTGAGCCTAAACAACAACCCGCAATAGAGCCTGTCTCAGCTTTATAATTAGATTTCGACTTGTTTTTCTTCCCACTGCAGCTGGGCACAAATTTCCAAGAGAAGGGATGAGGACTTGTCACTACCTCTTAAAAACATTATTTCTTTATATCCAGTGGTGTGCAAATGCAACGCAAGAGTGACAGAGTGTTGAGAATTGATGACACTTGAAAGAATAGAGGTGTTTGTCATTACTTACCACAATGCAAAGTGGATGAAAACAAAAAATATTAGTGAAGCGGCCCTTTGTGATGTGCCATGAGCATTTAATGAAATGGGCTTTAATATTTGGATTATTGCTTTCTGCTGCAGAGTAAATCTGTAACTAATTTAAAGTTTACTTGTTGACATTGCATGATGGAAGAGCCTAAAACATTTGCACAGTACGATTCACATGGAAGTGAAAAAGAGTAAATCAAGCAGACATGCTTGGGTTTCATAATAACATTCCTTTAAATGGACTGGTACTGCCGTTAAAACTCCTCTCTCGCCTCCCTGATGAACCCGGCAGTGGTCATCGGAAATGGTATTTCATTAAATCCACACCAAGATGTTAAATTGTCCACTGCTCTGTCTGATTTATGGGGAGCTCTTGGACGAAAGAAAGATGAATGTGCTTCACAGGGGGAACAAGATACTGTATGTGCTTGTTGCTTCAGAGGTCAGCTCCAGTCACTGACCTATCCTCCGTCTCTTCCTCCTTTTATTTTCTATGTATGTTTATTTGTCTTGTCATTAAACATTATATACAGTTCGGGTTTTTTTTTTGGTTTTTTTTTAAATGACTCTAGTCCTGGGAGAGCAATTGACACCATCAGAACCAGACTGTAAAAACACAGATCCCAGAGCCGAACATGAATCCTGTACCCAGTAATGACCTCAGCGTTTGGCCTCGTGTCTCTTTGTCCTTCAGTGAAGTTTGCTTAACAAATATTCTGAAACACATCCAGACATCTTGTAGCTCGACATCAGCAGGAAAAATGAGAAACAAACCCAAGCAGTGATAGGATGTTAGCGTGTGCGCGTCCCAAATTGGCTCTTATTTTACAAAAAGTCAAGTGCAATTTGACTTGTGATGAAAAAATGCTCTTGTGTTTTAGGAAAGTGGCAAGAAAGAAAAACCGGCATTAGCCAAAAAATGAACAACTTGTTCTTTGAATCGTGTACGGAAAAAATATTCAAATGCAAAAACAGTTTTTGGCCTAAACTGCGTCTTTCTTTCATTCTTATCAGAAAATGAGAAACAGAGAGAAATTTATTTTTTTTGGTATTCGTTGTGATATCTGGTTTCTACACAACAGCGGAGGAAAAAAAACGAAGGAATGCTTGTGTTATTTACACAAAACCTAAGATTTCCCTCTTTATTTAAGAGTTTCATTGTGAGATGTCGCTCCCTTAGTGGTAAATCAACTGTATTGGGCATCCCACACTGCTATTTATTAAAGGAGGCTCCTCTGCAATCGTTAAAAATGACGGTGATTGTTACTGGAGTATGTCAGCAGCTTAGCAAAGGGCCAAAATATATAGCGAGAGCAGTACCACCTCTCACATTTCCCCCGTGTTCTATAGAGGAGGTGGAAAAGTTCAGATAAAATGGAATTAAAAGGAAGCTGGGAAAACTCTCAAAGCAAAAGCAAAACAATCATCCAGGCTAAGCTCATCTTTGTGGAATGAAACAAAAGGATTGCACATCTGCTGTGAAGCTGCGCAGCGTGAAATGAATGGCGGAGTTTAGTGTGGGTGATGTCGGGGAGTCCGTGCCAGCTCCTTCCGCCTCTGCTCAGGAAGGGAGTGTCCTGCCCGGCCACTCCGAGCTGACCACTGGCAGAAAAAGACGGCTAAACGTTGAGGTTTGGTCGCTGTGGAAAGAGACGGCAGAGGTCACCGTGTGGGTACGAACCTCGGCCTCGCCACTGAAAACGAGTCCTCCGTTACCTTTAATCGTCATGCCTTCCCGAATATCTCATCTATATTCTGGGCCGTGTCTCGTTCTCCTGAGTAAAATTCCTTTTCATTTTTCTGACTCAGTCAACATCGATTCTCGGCTGGCACAGTGCAGCAGTGGTAGGTTGGCTCGTCATGAGGAAACCAGATTATCTTCTAACCGAGCCTGCACTCTGTAATTTCTCCTGAAAAAGAGAAGATGCGTCAGACAATTGATGTCGATTCATCATTTTGCTGCAGCTTGATGCATTGGATTCTCTGCAAGCAAATTGTACACTGTGCATCATTGAAAGGTTTTTTTTGTTAGACACCCAGGACATATAATCTAAAAAGTTTGAGGCATTCTCTAAGTGTCAATTGCAGAGGTTATGGCGTCTGCTTCAAGCTAAAGAAAGCTCAGATGATCTTATGATATATTTTAATATCTTGAGATACTATATTCCTAATTTCCGTGATCTATAAGGTCCTAAGACAGAAAAAGCAACGTGTGTGGAAAATAATCTAAAATATAAGTTTCACTGTTTGAATTACATTTGGTTAAGATGACTCGTGTGACATCCACTTCTTTTGCATATTAGATAAATAAAAGGAATTATATGGCAGTTTAATTGTCAAAAGTACTTTGTATTTGCATAACTGCAAAAGGTTTGTCTTTTCCCTTCAAATCCCTAAAATGTCATTCTGCTCTTGCTCCTGAGTCTTGTTTCACCACATCAGGTGGAGGAATGCTGGAGCGACCATTTGATGGCAGGTCTGTCTGATTATGAGGGATTGGAGAGTTGATGTAGGGCAAAGACAAAAGGAACAGGGAGCTCCATCAAATGCATGCTCTTCACAAATGTACAGCCACTTAAAGGAGATTCAAACAGCTTTTCAAAAATTTTGACACAATATAACAGAAACATCAATATCGATATCAATATCCATGTTTTACCATAAGAGAATCAAAGTTTGTTTGTATTTCAGTTGAAAATTTTGAGTTCATTCTCCCTTTTTTAACACTCAAAAACTTAAAAAAAAAAAAAAAATTCTCTATGGATGAATGCTGAGAGCGAGTACCTTTAAGCAACTACCAGACAGCCTGCTCAATCTGACTCCGATCATACGGTTTTGATTATCTGCCAGTGAATTTATTAATCCTGCTTGGGGGAGTGATGACCTGACCACAAGTAACAAGTCATATCTTCATTCCCACTGTCTGCACTCCACCCAGCTGCTTAAAAGCCGAATATGTTTATCCATGGGCTCAACGACTGCACAGACATTATTTTCCCTCTTACCTCATAGATGCCATAATAGGGCGGATCTGGTGCTCAACAATCACACGTCGAGGATTAATTTATAAGAACACTGACGCAGCATTCAAGTGGATCAAAGAGTGGAGAGAAACACGTGCGCAATTTCATTGAGTTTAATGAGGTCAGAACATTTAGATTGTCTCAATGAACCTTTGTAAAAATACAAAAAAAGACACAATGTAGTTCAGATGGCTGCGGAAGACGTCAGCTTTATTAGAGTGCATGCAGTGGTTTTCAGAGCACGGCCTCGCCACACAGTCTGAGCTCGGGCTGTGGAAATACAGACACCAAACCAACCTCAGGTCCGGACTCCCATAGTGCAACGTTCACGGGTCATTAGAGTTGTTTTTTTGATGATTTTCCAAAGTCAGAACACATGTTCTGCACCCCCTCTCTTAAACACAACGCATCTGCACCAAGAAAGCATTGGGTTCTAGTCTGTTAATTTTCTCATCAGCAGAGCTCGTAGAACCGGGAGTGGGAGGTGTGTCTGCAATGTTTAATTAAGCTTGAACAATGAGAACGAAATGGTTTAGTTTTAAACTAAGGAGGGAATGTTTAAGTACGACACACCTGAGGATGAAGCACGCAGTCTTGGCGCACATTGAAGATATACAGAACGTGTGCAGGTTTATATTTAGAGGCATCGTTCATTGTTCTATATATGTCACGCCCAGCTTAAGCAATGCTCCGCCCTGGTGTTTTGTGTGATTCACCAGACTCCGATTCTTCACCCAGGGACTTTGAAAGTCATGATTGCTTCAGAGTACAAGAAGTGATGCAGACCAACATAATTTGTTTTTGTCAAGTGCTTTTATGAACAGCACTTACAGATGATAGTTTTCACAACTATTTGCTTAAAGACCTCATGTCCAGGAATTGCTTGAAAAAAAAAAAAAAAAAAATGACGCAGAACAACTAATTCATGCTTCAAAACAAAGTTTTCCTTTCAGTCATTTGGTGATCAGCTAAAAATCAAGTGGAATTTGTCATCGTTTAGAATATGTCAAAATATTTATTCCTTCAAGCTCAGAAAACCTTTCACACAAACATAGGTTGTTTAACCCTTAATATTGCACTTCTTAAAATGCTTTTGATCTTCGAGTGTTGTTGAAGTTTACTTATATTTTGTAGAGCATTTATTTAAAACAGGGACAATACATAATGATCATATACATGGAAATACGTAAGATTACAGCCAAGGGCTAATTTCCATCTTTCGTCCTTTCGCCAGGTTGATGTCAACAGCATAAGATAAAATCGTAAAAACCAACAGTAGTAACAAGGAAAACAGTTTGCCTTCATGGCCAGTATGAGCAGGAACAATGAAACAGTACAGTGGATCATGAGACAAATATTAAATACAAATATTTGAGTCAAATCAACACCAGTGGGGCACTAACTTGGAGAAAGAGGCAACTTGTTGAAGCAAAGTGGGCAAAATATCAGTGTATATGTTATGAAACATGCAATAGTTTTCTGAAATACAAAAACAACTCTTACAATTGATAGGACACAACAAATATTATCAACTCTGTGGCTTGTAAGAACATGGAGGACATGCTTAAGTTACCAAATAACATAATGAGTTACTTTTTATCCATCAACACTGACAAATAAACTGTTTGGATGCCAGATCAGTAGGTAAACATTTCATGATAAAAGTCAAACTTTGGGTTGACAAAGATGTAGCCTACGTATACGGCAAAGGTATTCTGGTATATATGTGGGACATAAACAATGAAGTCCCATTTGTAGATGCAGGCTTCATAAAGACCACAGATAAGTTCACGACGATGATGCGGCACAGAGCAAGAAACAAACAAAACTGAGTGAAACAAACTGGGTCTCAGCGCCGGGCACATGTGTTGAACTCCGGTCCTGGAGGGCCGCAGCTCTGCACGTTTTCAATATCTCCCTGCTTCAGTTTCGGATGGTGCTCCAACTGTGATCATGCAAATCAGAGTTGCACAAACATGTTTGCACAAATAAAATTATGAACTTTGCCAAAAGTACTGAGATCCCAAATTGCTGTGAAACATGAACCAATTGAGACTTTAAACTCTGTCCAGAAGAAAGTAAATTCAGTCAAACTGCAAGGTGGTTTGAAGTGATCACTTTATTTAATGCAGGTGTACAAGATAAAGCTGCTTCAACTCGTGGTTTTAGTCCTTTCAGATGAGAAATTGTTATGCTCAACAAATATAACACCAGATAGGGTTCATATTCTTTAAACATGACGCAAAGTAATTTTAACAGGTGTTTAACAAGCACGAATCTCACAACCTACTAGTTCTGACTCCGTGTTTGGTCACGTGACCTGCGTTGGCTCACATGTTACTAGCGGCGTAAGCTTGAGCGAGAAATGGAGGGAAAACACAAACGCTCATTTGAAAATGTGCAGTCTTTACACAGTTTAAAGGTGTTTGAGCACAGGCTCGTCTACCGGACCACAGCAAGTCCGACAGAGTCACCCCGCTCAGTTTTAATCTGCTCAGGCAGCAGTAAAGACTACCTGCCGGGGCAACATCAGTGCAGAGACGAACTCTTCGTGGCAGCCGGGCTGACCGCGTCGGATAGCATGGCCCCGACAGGAACCCGAGTTCCGCGGGGTGGTTATCCTGGCTTTTTTTTTTTTTTTTCTGTCCCGGTGCCCATGCCTCCCGTAGCTTGCTGAAAGCCAGAACAAAAAAACAGCAAACGATAAGTACAGGAGGACGCCTCCATTTAGGGTTAGAAAAGACACCCCGCGCGAAGGAGAAGGAGTGACTGGTATTTATATGCTTTCTTCGTGACGTCATTGCGCTGCCCCGGAGAGGACGTACCCTAATGACCCGGATGAAGGGATAGATTACTACCACCTAAAAATATGTTGGTTAATTTTCATTTCAAGAGTTTCTTTCTTTCTTTCTTTCTTTCTTTCTTTCTTTCTTTCTTTCTTTCTTTCTTTCTTTCTTTCTTTCTTTCTTTCTTTCTTTCTTTCTTTCTTCGTGTACAGTGAACTTGAGTTTCATGAAAAGCGCTTTGTAAACAAGATGTATCAATAAAAGTATAATCATTATTTTTCGAAAGATTGACTTTAACTGTTGCCTGTCCAGTGTTGCTTAAATCAACTAAACATGTTCAAATTAGTGTAATTTAAACTCACACAAGAAGCCATTCCAGCTATCTTCTTATCAAATATTTGTTTGTGCTGTGGAGTCATGGCTGTAGGCAATAATTTGTTTTTAATGAGAAATTTTAATATTTTAATATGACTATAAGAGACTTTAATGCATTAAAAACAAGCATTTTCTTGCTGTGGGAGCCACGTGTATTTATTGTTTTTGCAATTTTCCTGGAATTATTATTTAGAAAAGCTGTAATCCTCATTCTGTTCAGTCAATTTCACTTTATGTGTGGAGTTTAGATTTTCTCTATTTGTATTTGTGGGTATCTGTATCTGGATGCTCTGATTTCCTCTCACAAGTTCGTACCCAATTTGGTCATCATAGTGAATTTTCACAATTCACCTGTGTGTGATCCTCATAGAAAAGTCCATAAAACTGTTCAAAATACCAATATTTTGCGTACAGCATGTGTTTCCCTCTATAGCAATATAATGTAGCTTGAGATTGTGCAAGGACATAGATGTCCACATGTCTTCATCCAGACATGCATTTTCCATGCTCAATAAAATGGTGTGGTCCTAAAATAAACGCCTAACATAAAACAGGATTATGTGGCTTGAAAGAACATCAAGTCATCAATTAGAACACCCCAAACGTTTTAAACAACTCCTACCTACCCCAGTGTGCTTACTAAACATGGTTTACCTTGCTTCCAAGGCCAGACGGCTCCTTCTGAGTATCAGCAAATAGTATTTGTATTGTTTTTGTGTCAATTCAATGAAGGCTGCAACAGACATCACAGAAAAGTTTCAAAAAGAAAGTCTAATTTCTAATTTGGCCAACACTCAATAAACAAAGCCAAAGCTGTAAACATCATTCAAGAGAATATGAACAATGCTGATTTCTCAAAGGTTTCCCAATTGTGATTGTCTATCCTTGACATTGTTCAAATGAGGAGTTGGAACCAGAACTTTTCAATATGAAATGCATCATCTCGGTCCTGTACTGATTGGAACAACAGTGTAAACCGATATGTTTTTTTTATTGCATAGATGATTGGAATGGTGTGAGCTCACGGCGGCATGAAGAGCCAACTGGAGGTGACAGTGGAGGTCACAGATCCCAGAGGTCGTCTTTGAGCCAGGCCAGAATGGGCAGGGCAGTCCTGGGTGGAGGACTAACCATCAGCACACTGCCAGACAACATGACACGTGTGGTGGTGAGTGCCGGACCACAGTGTTTCTTATTGCTGTAATGGTCTGTGGCATTTTATTACATTTCTCCTAACCTTGATTTGTTTCACTTGCAGTTAAATACTGCCCTCTTATGGAAATAAACCTTTACTCTTCGTCACTTTCCTGAGGAAACAAACAGTACAACTACACAATACTGAACCTTGTTCACTCTTCCGTGAAACACTCGACGAACTGACATAATCTCTTTGCAGCCTGTCATTAAAAAAAACCTTTTTCTTCCTGGCAGGAGGACTCGGGAAAGTACTACACATGGCGAAGCTTTGGCCCTGAGGACCAGCGTACACACAACCTGTGGGTAGACATGAGTGACGTCCGGCGTGGCCAAGTCAGGGTCCATGGCATTCTGTCAAACACGTACAAACAGGCTGTGGTGAGTCTCACCCATATAAACACTTGCTCTCCTCTTTCTGAGAAATCATCAGAAAATAAACTTGTGGAGATTCACTCATTGTGAACATTCACATGTTCTTGAGCAGTTCGTCTGGTCTGTAACATGTGGCTCTTCAGCCCCTCTGGACTGGCTCCCTGCATTTTTCACAAAATTATATGCAAGTACATGTCTGATTTTTAATTTTGTCTTCACCTCTTACCTCACACTTTGAGGTGAATGATGTGACTCTTAAATAAAGGAGTGGTAGTACAGCAGCTAAAATATGCATCACATCCTAACATGTCACAAAACAACATTGACTAAAATGGCTAAAACTGTTGAAAATTGTCACATAATAACTAACTGGATTGAAATGTGGTTTCTTGGGTTAAACTTTATGAAATAAGTTTCTGAGCTGTGTTCTTTTTCATCTTGAAATAAGACGTGTTTTGTGGATTCAAAAAAATAGATACATTTGATTCAGTGAGTGGTTTACAGTAAGGGGTAATAGCTCAGTGATAGAGCATTTGACTGCAGATCAAACGGTCCTCAGTTCAAATCTGGGTGCTCCTTTGCTGAATTGTATCAGTGCTACTTGGTAATTAGTGTATTACTTAACAAAAAACCCGTTCATAGAACATTATTTCTGTGCATTTATCTAACAAAAACGACCTATAAACAGTCCTTTCATTGACTGTTGCTCAGTGGCTGTCAGGACTTTTTACAGCTGGTCCAGAAGTCCCGAGGTCATATTTAAGAGTGCCTTAGTTGCATCTGTGAAATCAAATACATTTTTCAAGACCTGCATGGATGAAACATGATTTGTAAATTGATTATATTTAATTGCTGCAACGTTTTAGGGCATTTTAGTGATACATTTTTGCGGTGTAGGCAGCAACCCAGCTCACAGTATTTGTGCTTTCTGGACAGGTCTCCGCTGTACAAGCATTCCATTGACAATTCAATTTATAGATATATGAGTCAGATCTGTATACGCAAATAATGTATGACTTTTTTCAAGGACATATATCATGATCCTAACTAGAAAACCACCCACATTTCTGATGGTTGTCTGATTAATTCATTCATTTCCTGTGAAGGTCAATTCAAGTGAAGTATTTTTTTAAATGTCAGTTTTTTTATTGTAAAGAGTTGCAATGGATTGCATCAAGTAATCCCGTTTTCATATAGCAATATTCAAATGTCCAGGGTAAACTACAGCAAACTGACACTTCCTTGGCAAGAAAGTTTCCTATCGATCTTCCCTGCTGCAATGCCAATCTTTTGGGGGGTTCTCGTGTCTTGCATGCACAGGCCTTTTAGCCGTTACATAGTGGGCATAGATCAGTGGCAGGGCATTCAACTGTAGGTTCAAGGATCTCTTCTTCAAACCTGTTATCAGGCTCGTCAGTATTCACTCTTCTATCTGTTCCTGTTCATCAGTGACCTCTTTCCTTCACATCCCCACACGGACATCCTAACAGTATGCTTTATCTGTCCATTTAAAGTTGAAGGCACAGGGATAAGTGGAACAGAAAAGAACTCGGTTCTTCTCTCTTCATGCATCAGTACTCCAGAGTTACAGGGTCATAGTTAAGGCCCTCATTTTTAGTTCTGAAGTGTTTGCCAAGAACAAGCAATAAAATCCCTTATTAAAGTGGGGGTGTAGCTCAGTGGTAGAGCATTGGACTGCAGATCAACAGCTCCCCAGTTCAATTCTGGGTGCCCGTTTAAATCCCACAGCATTGGCATACAAGACCTTCCCTGCAAATGTTTAATAAACTGAGAGAAACTACCAACAAGTAACCCTGTATCCAGACAAAACAAGCAGTTAAGGTTGGACTATGAGAGAGGTATTTGACATTTTCTCCACTGCAGAGTGAACATGCTTCAGAGTACAAACAAACTTTTGAGTTCTGTTTGTATTTACTGATGATAAATCCTTCGTTCCCCTCGTCTGTTCTTGATGAAATCAACTTCAACCACACAGAGGCTTACAAATCCACTATTGTCAGATGAGCAAACTGAGATTTTCCCTGTGAATATTGTGTGAGGATAGATCAGAATGGAACAAATTATACATATATGTATAAAAAGTAACAACTAAAAAAGATCATGGTAAAATGTGTAGAGAAAGAAAAGCCTGTCCAGTCTTCAATCTTTCAGTGGAAGAGTGTTTGATTGCAGATCAAGAGGACCCCGGCCAAAACCCGGACGCCTTCTGGTCCACCAATTGATGGACAATGATGTCACCTATTAGGTCCTGATCTATAAAATCTGCCTGTGAGATTTTGTGTTAAGCTTAAATATGTACTTAGACTGAGACCTAGGTTGACTATCAATGTATTGACTTTAAATGTAATTTTGTAAATAATCATATTTTTATGGGTTGACAATTCTCCCAACAGATGAAAACTAGACTTGACAGTTGGGGCTCATTCTGGCTCATTTAGATGTCATTATTTGCTGGGAAATACATAAGGTGTTTTTAGACATGATCCTTCATTAAATTTTAATCTATAAAAAAATGTGAAGAGTTATTTCCTGAAATAGTATCCCAGTGCTTGTCTAGCACTTTTGTATCGCTTGAGCAGTCCCCAAAGCACTTTGTTAAACACATTCACCCATTCACACACCACTGGATGTGGCTACCTTGCGAGGTGTGCAGTCCATCCTTTGGGAGCAGTTTGGGGTTCAGTGTCTTGCTCAGGGACACTTCAACATGTGGACAGATGGGGAATTAAAACCTGCCCATGAGCTTGCAAAGAACTTGTTTTACTGCATTTTGTTAAAACTGTGTCTTTTTTTTTTTGTCACCTTTGAATCATTTAATGGAAAAATGTTTTTCTAGCTTTATGTATATTCTCTTGTTGCAGAGGGTTGCCCTGTCATTTGACTTTCCCTTCTACGGACATTACCTGCGGCAGATTACCATAGCAACAGGAGGTATGGCTTTATTTCCTAACAGATGTTCAAGTGACCTTTTCCACATGTGTTTGCAGTATATAGGAGTTGATGTGTGTGTGTATGTGTGATTGTGTGTATGAAAAAGGAGTCATTATCAAGTGGTACATATTAGGACATGGTGTGATTTTCAGGGTTCATCTTCACGGGGGACATTACTCATCGTATGCTGACTGCGACACAGTACATCGCCCCTCTGATGGCTAATTTTGATCCCAGCTACTCCAAAGAATCCACCGTGCAATATCTGGATAATGGTATAATACCACACCATTTTCCAATATGTCCGTTTGTCTCATATTGTTTGACGATCTGTGTGATATTGACCTCTCCTGTCTTCAGGAGAGGTGTTTGTGGTCCAGTGGGAGCGGGTCCGACTCCCAGGCAAAGAGGCAGTGGGGGCCTTCACATTTCAGACGGCGCTTTACAAAACGGGAGTCATCACTTTCAGCTACAGAGAGGTGAGAGGCATCTCTACATCAAATTTCATCTTGCCATTCTCAATTTCAATTTTGCAAGCTTAAACGTCTGTCCTTTTCTTCATTCACCAGATCCCCCTGCCGTTGGACGTGATGGGCTCGGCTGAACATCCCGTCAAAGCTGGTTTGTCTGATGCCTTCATGGTAACGTCGGCCTCTCCTCAATCGCGTGAGTCAGGTGAGCATAATATTTGTGCTCATTTCTTCCAAGATATATGATTGATTACTCACAGTGACAAATACCAGGGATGTTATTTAACCCAAATCAATTTTATTTATGATAACACTATTGTAGATGCCCCACAGCAGACAATCTATGAGTACCATCGAGTCGAGCTCGACACCACAAAGATTACCAACTATTCTGCTGTTGAGTTCATTCCTCTGCCGAGTAAGTACCTTTTCATGTTTTCATTTTACAGATGCACATTTTCTTGTGTTGAAAGTAAGCGTTCTGTGTTTATGGCTCCATTCAGATTTCCTCCCTCACCTAGAGTTGTGACTTTTTAATAATCTCTTAACCCCGAGACAGCACACTCCCTAATAAGGCCTCTGGATCATTGTTTACCACCTTTTTCTTGAGAGCCTTTCTTCTCTTTTTTGCCCACACTTTACAGTAAGGTTATGCACTGGTGGACACAACTGCTCTCCGAAACATACACATCAAGGGTTTTGCAATGAGTTTTGCTCGTTATCTTGCACGTATGCAAACCTCATTTTGAGAACATGCAAGCACCAAAAAGAAACAGCTCCACAGTCACCTCTGGTTGTGAGCATTGACGAACCTCTAGAAACCCAAACCGTGCAAATCCCTACATTCGGGGTGTAACAGCAAGCCCCAACAACGCCACAATCCAAGATTCACTTAGAGCCATGACCTTTGAGTCATGACCTGAAGAATAACTTTGGGGGGATAGAAGTAGTTGTAATAAATTTCCTTTGCAGGGTCATAGGAGTCACTCTTGGTAAAAGACTGCATAGATATTGAAGTGTTGGGGATCCAACAGTCCAGTCACTACTCCTCATTGAGAGGAGCCAGATGAGGGCTTGATTAGTTTCTCTCCTCCTCACGTCTCGATGGAAGTCTACCAGGCACAGCCACATAAGAGGGAAGTTCCAGGGTCAATCCAGGACTTTATGGATGGATGGATGGATGGATGGATGGATGGATGGATGGATGGATGGATGGATGGATGGATGGATGGATGGATGGATGGATGGATGGATGGATGGATGGATGGATGGATGGATGGACACATTTCCATCAAAACTATCAGACACTATGCTTTCTTGCATGAATGTTCCTATGCAGCCTGCCTTCTCCATGACAACTGCCAGCTGTGCCTCTCATCCAACCAAACCTCTGGCTGTAGTTGGTGTAATGTACTTCAGAGGTGAGAGAATTCTCATACCTCCAGCCCACAGCTTTAACAGATGAAAGTTTTACTGTACATGCTCTACCAATCTCTTGTTTTAGGTGTTCAGATGGCATGGACAGACACAGACAAGAATGGCTGGACTATGACTGCTCGGAGGAGGTAAAGATGAATGTCAGTAGTTATTATCTGTTCACTTCATAGCTTAATGTGTTTTTATCATAAACAGCATTTGTTTTTCTGTTTACGAGCAGAGAGATGAAACGTGTGAGGAATACTTTGGTGACAGCTCTGTCACACCAGTGATTGAGGACACAACCTCTTCACCTCCTCTCAGGAAAGGATGTGACACTGATGGTGAGGATATAATGATAATAAGCTTTGAATCGTGTACAATTTCATTGAAATATATATGATATACTGTAATTTCCTTTCAGATGACACAAAACATCATATTTTCAAGAAGGGCAGTGGTGAGTGAGCAATCTTCCTGCTGTGAAAAGTGCAAGTGAGCCTTGGGATTTGATTTTTTGTTCATGTGTCATCATTTCCTTTGGCTGCAGATGTGAAAGCAGATTCTTCAACCAAGAGTGAAGGTCTGGCTAACAGCGGAGTCATTGCCGGTATAGCAGCAGCTCTGGTGTTAATCTTGGCTTTGATACTAGTTGCTCTTTACATCAACTTCCATCCTGCTGCTGCATCACCGCTTTACCTCATTCAGGTGAGCTTGTCATATTCTTGTAACCTGCATTCTAGTGCATATGGTATATTAAAACAAAACACTTTTTTTCACTGATTTCCAGCGACGCAAGACCTACTGGCCTTCTTTGAAATTTCAAAAGCAACAGCCGGGTTACACAGAAGTGGAAGGAGAAGGTCACGATAAAGACAGCATAGTTGAAGCAGGGCCCTGTTGAGACCATGAATGGAAAAGTACCTGCATTTGTGCAATAAATTACAATTCAAATATAGGTTTTTCATTTATTGTATGGTCATTTCCTACAGCCTTTTGTGAAGAATTGCAAAAGGCGTTTGCAATCTGATGTTCACGTGTCTTTATAGGTGCTTCTTGTTGCTTTAATACATTTCAGGTCAATTATCGATAAAATTGTTTTTATTTTTGCACTGCAGAGAAATTTCCAAAACATGTTTCTACCCCGAGATGACAAATTAACTTAACAAATTAATTTTATTGGCTAAAATACATGTCACAAACTTCCATGTCACTTGCCTGGCTGCTCTCACCGCAGATAATAAATTCTGCATTTCAGAACGCAACCATGATTACCATGATAACCACGTGCACAAAGAAAAAAGAAAAACCTCAAAGAATAATGCTTTCTCTGTATCTTTCATGTGTGTAAACAACTCTGCAATCATCAAGCGATTAAAGCGCTGAGAACAGTAGTAAAATGTCAGCATTTCTTAACTGAAGTTATGTAATGTCATTAATATTACAGATATTGCAGTTTGGGTATGCACATGTGGAGCAAAATTATGTTTTTGCAATAACATGTGATCTTGTTCCTAAAAGTTATGCGCTTCATGCAGCTACAAAGAAATTATATTTGTTGATGGAGGTGAAATGTATCTGTACTCAAAAAGGTTGCAGATCTCTGCAATACGGAGGCTCAGTCTTGTTTAACAGTGGTTCAAAACCTGAGTGGCGCCTGAGATACTCTTGAAATCCAAGGGGGACCCTGAAGATTCGACTACTCTGAAGAATTTTAAAATTACACTTTGTATAATCTAGAGCACACCTTGGAAACTGTCCATTGCTTTTATTTTGAGGACTTCCTTCAGTGTCCGCCAATGTTTGGCTTCACTATGATGTTTATAGGAGGGAGTTCATTGCTTTTCATTGACGTAATCTGGGATCTCCGAAGAAAAATATTTTGAAACACTGTTGTATGATTTCCATAGAAATGTATGTTTTGTCCGAAATATAGTGGTGGTTACATTCATCCCTCCAACTGCAGTAAAATATCTCATCAACTGTGCTATTTTACATCAAATAAAGTTGCTGGTGTGCTTCAGTTCCTGTTATGTTCTCCATCTGTTCTGCAGAAAACATGCTGTACATTTTCTCACAAGTACCCCTTCTCGCAAAGGTTCTGCTTTGGGGTTTTTATGAGCTTATAAATGTTTGTGTGCACCAAATTATTGCACGAAGAGATTGAAGAAGTGCAACTTTATTGTCAGCAGATGTCACTCTAAGCAAATGCATTACAAATCGGACATGCAGTGAACGTGGCAGATATGCAAAAATGTGATTTGATAGCCCTGGATTGGTAAACCCCCTCCAAAAAGAAAACTTAAAAAAAAAAAAACCTAACGATAAAGATGATCACATGGTTTTGCTATGCGAGCACAGATGGAGGGAGGACTGATTTGTTGGACATGCACGTGTTCACAGGGTGGATTAGATTGTCTCCCACCACGCAAAACACAGATTATAGTGCTTCCATGTTTGTATGCGCAACAAAAAGAAACACTGTAATCCCAGTCAAACATGTGTGACAAGTAGATGTTCGCGTTACCCCGCTTAATCAATCAAAAATCTTTATTGAAAGGAAGAAAAAAAAAACGAACCTCCCACACCACCTCTGCTCGGACACGCGCAGTGGAGGGAGGGAGCGGGGGCGACGGGAGCGCGCTTTCCGTGTCTGTTTAAGTGGACTGACAGCCAGCTGTGCGGCTACAACAACAACAACCTCCCGCGTTCGCTTCACACGTCCGAAGATCCAGCGTCGCTCCCCGGCTCATCATCGCGGTCGTGTGTATCACAGCTCCAGTCTTCGAGGCGAGGACTCGACGCCACAACCCCGAACCACCTTCGGTCTTGAGCGCTAAACTAGCCCCAGAGCTCCTTTCCTCCCAACATGAATCCGCCGTGTAGCAGATGTGGACGAACCGTTTACCCCACGGAAAAAGTCAACTGTCTGGACAAGGTGAGGACGTCTAATACGCTATTATTCCTTCTCTTCTCATTTCATAAACCATCCCCGGTAATATCCCATCATGTTGTAGCGCAGAGGGACGTATTTGCGGCCGCTTAAATCTCCACCTTTGGCTCATTTTTTTTTTTTTTTTTTTTTTTTTTTGTACAATTTT
>OMNM01004202.1:13998-26142 GCA_900302745.1 Parablennius parvicornis | reverse complement strand
TCTGACATGCTTGCCTAAATTTTGCCCTGGAGTAATGAAAAGCAGAGACATTCATGGCTGTCCTCTATCAATAATGAATGAGAGTTTTATATTAGCTGGAAATTATGGAGACGGCTGATGTCTATTTCTTGCTCTCTGTATGGTTCAATCCTTAAGCCAAAACGTCTCATTCTTGTCAAATGTGATGTTGTGACTCACCAGTCAGCACCATTTCCACTACTGACTCTGGAGCATTATTGAGACATAGCTGCGGCACAGTTGCACCTGGGGAGTCACAAACCTTTCCACGCAGCTGTGCAGTACCAGCTCACAGTGGAAAATGAATACAAGCTCGTCACGGCCCAATGTTATGTTGTAAAATCCTTGAGTTTTACACGTGTTTTGAAACAGGTTGTAGAAATATGATGGTGTCTGCATTTGAGTGATTTCTGTTTTGTAAAGCAAGAGATGATGAAAAAAATAAAAATTTGGGATTAAAGACATTTTTTTTTCCTCATTGAAGAAATGTTGCTGGTAAAGGTCGGAATGTGTCTTTCTGAGAGCCAAAATTAAACTATTTTCTATTCTACTGTACAGATTCATTTTCATTACCTTTTGTAAAAGTTTAAAGTCAATTCCCTTATGAGTGCAAACTGAAAAAAGCCTGAATTTAAAAGTTTAAAAAGCAGCAGCACATGTTGGATGGTATTTAGAAAACAAATGATTAATGCCTTACTGGTGAACTGCAGGTGAATTTCCACAGCCATTCTTCATGTTTCACATATCCCAATGAAGCCCCATTTTATCATTAGTCTTGACAAAAAAGCTGAGCCACTCAGGGTTTTTCGTGTTTCATTCAAAATGAAGGTTATTAGCTTGAATTGAAAGGTCACAAACATTTCACACACTGTTCATTCATGTAATAGGTCTTCACCCGGTGGTGTTACTAAGGTGTAGTTTTATTATGTCAAATCATTCTTACACTGCATATCAAGTGTTGTGTTTAATAGTTCCTGGTTGAAATGCTTGTAATAGACTTTGATAAGTTGTTGGAGTTATCTGAAAAAACAACAATAATATAATAATAAATACATGAAGCACAGCACAGAAGTAAATATTTACCATGTATAGCAAAGTGATGGATGGATGTTATGGGAGATTTTCAGTATAAATGTTAATTTAACTGTAAAGGTCTGGAATATAAAACTTGCTCAGTAATAAGTTTAATTATTTATATTTCCGTTCATTCAGACATTTAGCAAAACACACACTTGGTGAAAATCTGTGTTGTGGGAAATGCCCAGCAGGAGAATTGTATGGGACTATTGAATTATAACACTTCCCATAAGAACCTTAATCAATAATTATGTAAAACATAAATATTTCTTTTCAGTTGGTAGGGTGACTAACTGCTTTCATCACTACAGTCGCATAATATTTTAGGTATATTGTTCATAACCTTGGTTTTAATATGTCTGTCAGAACAGTTTCATATTGTTATATTTCTGTGGCTGCAGATCTTATCTTTGATTCACTTTTTTTTTCTTTCTCCAAAATAACAAAAGTTTCCAAAATGTCTTAAAACTTGGTAGAGTTGCTTTGGACATTCAGAATCAGTGATAATGATCTGTATGGTATGCTTGTCCAACTGACTTTATATGAGGTGCCTGAGAAATTGCTTCAATGGAGGTCAGATATCAGAAATATCTGGTGACCAAATGAAAAGGGCACTACAGCATATTTACATTTTGATGCACACAGCTGCACACAGCTGCACATTTTCTCCAAATCAAACACTTGATTTGTGATCCGGTGCTTAAAACTCCTCCAGTCTGATGGGACACATGCCAGAGCTGACCTCTCTCTGCCTCATGGTATTTCACCCACTCCTATTACATTAACAGCCCTTGTCTTTCAAGCGTCACCATATTGATTCTCTGCCCCTTCCAGCAATCCTTTTTAAGAGAGAATGAGCTAAAGTCACAGAGTAGCTGCCTTTAGCAGGAGGGGAGGGGTGTAGTAAGTAACATAAAGGAAAAGGGACTGACACAAACACAGCAGTTGAACATGGAAAAAACACAATAACAGGCAGCATGTCTGCAGGAACTATGGATAACCGAGTCGTATAATCAATATAAAACCATTTTCTTATGTTTAAAGAACCTATTTGTAATTCATTCCATTCCCTGACATGTGCATTATGAATGGATGTCAGTCAGATGCATCTCAGAAGGATGACAGTCAGAGTGAACCATCTACCAACGTCGGCCGCTGAACAGCCACCCTACTACATAACCCAGAGTTCCTGTTTAGTAGAGCACATAATCAGACTCCGCCACCAGCAGCAGCAGAATGTCTGCATTGGAAACACAGTGGCACTCAGTACGGAGCTGCCATTCAGTGACTCCTGTGCGAGGAAATATCATAAGCTTGTATTTTTCTTCTTTTTTTCACATATATGTCCACTGGCAAAAAGCAGAATTATCCACAGCCATAACTGTGACTGATACTGATTGCTTTCTTGCCTGAGCTGTGCTCGAACAGCTTCTCTTCTCTTCCTGCCGGCAGCCCCACGCTGCCTGTCAAAACACTCAAGAGCTCTGGGTACGATTGGACTGCGGTGCAAGCGACATCCGACTCGTGCAATCCCAAAAGAACCGTCAGTGCCATGCCTGAAAAATCAGCAGCTTGGCTGGTCATTGTCTGACGCTGCATTTTTACCGGCTCATCTGGGCACCTCCTCCTTCTCACAAACCACACAAAAAACAGCAGACATCAAGGAACATTCTCAGAAAAACCTTTCATTGTTGAAATCAAATAAGACAGCAGCAGATAAAATTGGTCATTGTGGATATGTTCATATTGTAGCTCATCTGCAAAATGGCTAACGAATGGAGAAACTCTAAGGGGATGGGATGGCATGGGGGGGATGGGGCCACTTTCTTTCTATACTGCCATCTCAGTCTTGACAGGAGTGAAAAGCAAAGAAGGCCATGGCTGTGGAAAAAGGGCCAGAGAGCTTAGGGCACTATCTGTGTGAACTACCAGCACTGACATCACCTATTGCCTGCCACAGTACCCCAGTCTTATTCAGCCTGCAACTACTTAAAGGTCACTGCTGTCAGTGACCAGCAGGCATGACAGAGGTGGACAGGCAATCTCATATAAAGTAAAGAATAGCGAAAAGGCAAGTTTCTCCTCACGATGATGAAGCCAACAGCAGCATGGGATCTGAACAAAGGTGATGCCACCTGCTGTTAGTGTTAGCCAGACCGACAGCAGGTTAAAGGACAAAGCAGGAGCAGGTGGGTAGTTAGCAGCCCAGATGATGAAGAATTCCCGGGTGGATGTTGGGACATTAGCAGCAAACACCAAAAATGGCTGAGGGCAGATATCTGCTAAAAACAAAGCTTGTGCGGATAGGGCTATATCAGAGCTGGTTGAGACCTGGAGGAGTCCAAGAAGCTGGTTTTTATTAAAATTGTTTGTGCCCAAACATGCAAGAGAAGCTTTCTTTCATGTGAGTGTATCAATAATTTCAGCTATTATAATTCAAAGTCAAAGTCAAAGTTTTCCCGTGCCCAGGGGGCATAGAGCGGTGCTGATCTCTGTTTGGCTATTATAATTTGATAAGGTTATTTAAATTGTAGACCATAAATCAAAACTCTTGGTTTACTTGCATTTGTTATTAATAATGTTCTCATTTTAATCTTTCAGGTCATTGTTTTGCTTAGTTTTTTAGCTTTT
This sequence comes from Parablennius parvicornis, assembly GCA_900302745.1. Lineage (NCBI taxonomy): Eukaryota > Metazoa > Chordata > Actinopteri > Blenniiformes > Blenniidae > Parablennius > Parablennius parvicornis. The sequence goes on along the minus strand of OMNM01004202.1, from coordinate 22,416 downwards.
GCATTACGAATTCTTGCTATTTTACGCAAACAGAAAAATGAATTGATACACTTTCTGTTTGTCACTTGGTAAAAAATAAAACATTTTATATTCATTTGGTTATCTGAAATACGACCTGCTGTTTCTGTATGCATCTCACAAAAATCAGTAGGCAACATTTTATGAATAATTTGAATATAATTCTTTAAAAGGGTGAAGCCAGCTTGGAGGCAGCTGTGTGCACTGTTTATGAGTTTGAAGCTTGGACATTCTACTTGTTGTTTATTTGCTATTTCTTCCACACAATAAACATTATCCAGATCCGAAAATTGTGCCGACACGGTCACGCTTCACCCGGCATTTCAGCACCAGTGCTGTTGCAGCTTAAGAGGTGGCTTGGCAGGCACTGAAAATGCTTCGGTCCACTCCTCATCCTGTGCGCAGCGAAGAGTCTCCATTACGCAATTATATCAGCTACAGGCTAAACCAGGGAAAGCTCAGGCTTCATTTCCCAACTAACAGTTGCTGACAAGACAAATTGAAGAGGAAGAGGAGGGGCCACCTTCAAAGCCCCGTCAAAGGCAAAGCTCATTTGAGTATGGTCTGTCAGCCCGTGGAGCCCACAGGCCATGATTTACTCTATGTCTGTGGGGGGGTCATTCTGACTTGCTTGTGCTTTTCGATGACTGCCAGTCTGCGGTAATTTAATCAGCCGCTTGAGATCAGGGAATAATTCTCGTTAGCGAGAGTCCACTGATGTGAATAAATATCAGTGATTAGAATACCTCAGACTCTGTCAGCAGAAGGTGACAATGTTGAGGAGGAAAAAAATCAGTCAGTTCATTTTTGAGTCAATAAAAAGAGAAAAAAAAAGAAACCAACAACTAAACAGTTATGATAATCAATTGTAAGGAGAAAGATGAGGGTCTGACTATGAAAAAAATGGCTGGCAGTTTTTATATAGAAAAATGCTCATTTGTGGGAAATACATATAATCTACTGTCAAAAAATGTTATGGTGTAAGAGTGAAATAAATGCCTTAAATTCCAGAAGGTCATAAATGCTGATATTGTGAATTGCTAGCCAGACATTTAAAGAGAAGAAACTAATGGATATAGGCCTTAATCTGCTTCCTAATGGCTCACCAGTTATTTATACATCATCAAGGCCGTGGTAGATATTTATACCAGTAACATGATTACAATCTGATGGATTGTAGTCGGGCAGTTATGAGAAAAATTATAAATAACTGAATAATTGAAACTCAATATGTCTACTGAGGCACTTACTGGCAGTGAACCAACCAGATTAGAAACCCTGCAGTCACTGCAGTTTTAGTTTTTGCACACAAAAAAAGAAAACAATAAAAATAACAGCTTTGAAATGAATGTGATAACAAGGCTGAGGATTATTTTGAAAGGGATTCTGTTAAATGTCAGGCAATGTTCAAAGTCTGCTGTGCTGTTTGAAAAGAGCACGTTTTTATCTTAAAAGAATGCAACAAGGCAGAATTGGTCTGACTTTACTCTCTAGGCAGTATGCACTTTCTATGATGGATTTCTGCCGCCTATTTCTTACTGAAACGCAAAGAAACTCTTGTTAAAACATTTATTTTAAGCAATGTCACTACTGCCAATAATGCAAGTGGACACGAAGCTCTGTAAACATGGTTAAACATAATGTAAACATTGCAACGTAGACACCAAACACATTTTCTTACAGTTATTTGGCCATGCTTAGTGTCACTGGAGCTAAATAACTCTGCAGCCATGAGGGAGTTGAGCATGCTCAGAGTGTGGCTGTTGCAGCAGCTGGCTGTACCAGTCTAATCAGTCTGTTAGTCCATTTCCAGGGGCTGCTCACACTTCAGTATGAGACGGGAATAAACCAGTGCTTCCTTTGGATGTAACTGTAAAAAAAAAAAAGTAAATTCCCAGCCATAGCAGCTAAAATATGATGGCCTCTGAAACCCGGCCAATCCATGAAAACCTTTCATCAAATCCCAGCAGCCCTGAGCCATGCTGACTGGATTGCCGCATCTCCTTTTTAGTGAGAATTTTATCATTTCGCAGAGAGCAGCATAACCACGGCTGCTGGTTTCTTACTGAGAGATGCTCAAAGTCATCATTAGGACAGTCTGATATTCTCATTACAAGAGCAGACTAAACAAAAATGGATGCCAGGAACAGCTGGAAGGTAATAGGAAAAAAAAAAGAATATCTTCTGCAATTGATTAATGTGCGAGTAGATGAATGATCAGTTTAAAAGAAATCTATATATTTTTTTACAACTATAAACTTAAAGCAATTTGGAATTTTCACCGACCTGCAATCGTCTTAAACCACATTATGAAGCTGTATAAATACATTGCTGCAGTATACATTATGCATTCCCGGTGAAGTATTGTCCAGTGCTTATCAGGAGCGCTGCATTGTGCAGAGTAAGATCTGTTCAGGGAAATGGCATTATGTTCTGCATGCAGATTTCTGACCCTAAACTCACAGCTCTGCTGCCAGCTTATAAAAAAAAACTAGGTTAAGCATCTTCAAAGGCTTGGGAGGAATAATATACAGTGGATATGAGGGCTATGGCGATGTGCAGCACCTCAACATTGGAAGGAACTAACTAATGAGCACTGATGCAGAACAGAGCCTATATTGATCTTTTGCAGCTGAGACATTTGAACAATCCTGAAACACCTAATTTGTTCAAAAGCAACATACGCCATCTGCTCAGGTTTATACTTTTAGTCGCTCTTGACATCAAAATCAATCATGATTCATAGAAATTCAGGAATAAAAAATAAATCCAGTCCCATCTGATATGTCTGGACGCTACCAAGACAGTGTAGGTATGTTCTATACATTAAATGATAAAATCACGAAAAAATGTTACAGGCTTCCTCCAAATCCTGCCATGGAAAGACTTTTAATCAAGCTCCAGGAGAAAGACTACATTAGTGCTGCTTTCAGCAGTCCCACAGAGAGCTGTAAAGACAGCAAGAGAAGGAGAGTTATGTCTGACGCAAGCACCCCCAGTGTCCACTATTATCCAGCAGCAATCACAGCATATATCAACTACAATGAAGTATTGCTGGCTCGGTATCAAGGAGTGTATCTCCACAAAACATACAGGATGTTAAATTGCTGGTATGTCCATTTAACACCAGTAGTGACGATGGTATGTTGGACAAATATTCATAAAATTTAATGCATCTTGTCTCTTTTAATAAAGATTAATTCACTTGTGAGCCATCACTTGACAACCTGCAATGGGGGAACTGTAGCCTGATGTAACTGAGGGAAAAAAATGTGTCTTGTGTTGTTATGTTCAAACCTTGAAGGCCACAAACATGTCTGTTGTGATGTGTTGCTTTGACAGTCCCTTTGTGGTCTCCGAGGTTTTCAAAGTGTAGGCGCATTTTTCTGTTCCTGCACCTCCATGTAGTACACACTGAAAACCACTAGTTTAAAAGACAATCTAAACAAAATGTTATTCATAGGGTGCAATGCTAATAACCTGAAACTTATATTCTTGATAAGGCATGTAGGAGGGAGTTTTATGAGTGATGCCTTAACAAATCCAAATAACTAAAAAACTGCATGACACATTGATCATAGACACTTATTGACAGTTAATTGTTTGAGTTTAACACGTGATGCCTACAATGTGACATCAATTAGGCTATATTTAGCTTTTAAAATACAATTAATTCAATATTTTGTCTAGTCTGGCTGCTGGTGAAGTAGGAAGTGGTGATTCATCAGTTGAGGGAGACCTAATTCAGAAGTGTGTAAAAATTGATAAAATCCACAAACAACAGTCGTGATAATCCAGCTGAGTAAATGTCTTTACCTACAATGACAGAATCTTCTCTGCTGAGACCTGAACAGAATCGTACTTCCAACCAGGTAAAAACAGGTATAATCTTACACAAGTGAAACATTTTGAGACCCTGTCATTTGCAGCGAACGTTATACATTATTCTATTGACATAAACACTTCCAAGTATTTGTGTACAAGCATGATCCATAAAAACAAAGGTGCTGAATTGATCGTGAGTGTTATTTAATCTCTAATGCTTAATCCTCAGTGTTCCATAACTAGACCAGTTTCCACATATTTTTGCAGGTAATATCATATTTGCACTAATTTTCATATGAACAAATCTTGAGTATTTTTTTTTTTTGTTACACTTGTGATTTAAAGTTTATTTTATCCAGTTTGCCTTCTTTATTTCTGATATTACATCATTACATTCAGATCATTGATGTCATGTTTCACTGAAATAAATATTTCACTATTTAATATAAAAATAAATTCCTGATATGCTGGAAAAAGACACACCCACCCCACCCCAATATGGCAACTTGTAGATACAGTATGATAACGTACCTGACAGGCCTGGTAAAGCAGCTGGTGCTCAAACTTTTTGATGCCGAGGATGTTCTGGAACATCTCGTAGAGCTGGTCTTTGCTGAGGATCAACTCAGATGCAGCGCTGGCAGTCATGCGCTGCTGCGCCTTGCGGGGGTCTTCATCACCACGGTAGATGGTGTCAAACTTGGCCATCCAGGAGCTCAGCACCGTCTCCTTGCTCAGGCCGTCGATCTCCGGGAGGCTGCGTACGCGCTTCTCGATGTGCCTCTTGAACACTTCCCTGAAATCGTTGGCTGAGAAACCGCCGCTCTGAACCATCTTAGCCACACGGTCACTCTTCAGGAAGACCTGCATAGTGAGAGACCAGCGTTACTCGATGTAACCATGGAAAACAATGTACGAAAATACATGGCAGAGGAGACGTGAAAAGCTTTGCTGTCACACATTAAATATCTGTCTCCATTTGATGTTAAATGAATTGAAAAATAACAGACACGTATGTGTTGTTGTGACTCAATACAAGCATTCTGCCTCCTGCTGATGACAGACTATCAAGAAGAGAGGCAGACAAGACTATCCTGTCACAGCATCGAGTGATGTAACCATCACAGCGGATTACTTTGTCACTTTGACAGTCACATTTTGTTTTTCGCATCCATGATGGCTAAAAAGCCAGAAAATACTGTTCTTCTACTTGAATACTTGCTCAATAGTTCTTTTCTCGATTATAAAAAGCTTTGAATTTGTTCTGTGCTTTGCCCTGATTAGAGGGGTTTGGCTTGGTGCAACACAATAAAGGGCCCAGGTTATCATGTGTATTTTTTATTCGATTACAAAGGTTTTCAGGTTTCAGGTACTGGGGGCCTTGTTTTCTGTCTGCTGACACTAACTCCCAATAAGGGTTTTACCAAATCGAGTAACCACCTATGATCATGAATATGATAAACGCTTATGATCATCAATCAGGTGGATAGAGTATTGACCAATTTTACTATTTATTGCCTGTTTAATTACACCCGTCTACAAGTAAAAGTGATGTTGAAAAAAAATTATTATAGTAAAAAGAAAAAAATTCAAAACCTCTCGAAAACTAGTCAAAGCATTTGTTACATTTTAGCAACATTTTGTGGCATCAGCATTAGCATTGATTTTAGTCGTCGTTGGTACAAAATATCTTTGGAGTTTCTTTCTCATCATTTCTCTTTACAGAAACTCAACCTATTTTTTTTTTATTGTCAGTTTGTCAGGTTTTTTTTTTTGTTTGTTTGTTTTTTTTAATCAGATCAAATTGAATATAACCTGAAATTGTGGGTGTCCTCAGTAACAATACATAATTTTAAAACATGGAAACAACTGACATGATGTAATCTATACTTCAACATAACTGTTGAAGAGCAAGGATCCAAAACTACAATCTAATTTTGACAGTGTTGCTATTTCTTAGTGAAATAGTTCAAACATGTAGACATTTTAGTATTTGGATATTATACACAGCATATTTGATTTTGATAAATAAAATTTAATATCAATGGTACAGAGAAGCTGTCCATGTTGATCTGAACTCTAGCCATCCATATAAAGCAGTACTGTTTATGCATAAAATGCATGTCTGATTTTATTTCAGTCCGGATATTTCTTTTTGGTAGACAGACGTGACACGAGCTCGACGAGGAGTGTAAGTCAAACGTCCCCAGCAGTAATCACATGTCATGCTCCTCACTTTGCGAAAAATGTGTTTGTCTAAAAGTTTGTTATGACACTGATGATCGCTGGCTGGGGCAGGCAGGCAGTGCAGCGCATGATTGAGCAGACTCCCATTCGTTCATTTTGAAAGCATATTATTTGCAGTGTGATTATTATCACCACCACCGGCCACATTTTCAATTGTACATAGTTAAAAATCACAAATAAGCTGGAATTAATTTTTTTTTCACCCTCATGTGTTCACGTAGAGCAGAGGTTGCCTTGTAATTAACTTCCACAAACAGAAAGTCATTATGCACGTGTGTCCATACAGTTCCAATTTCAATCTTCAGTTATCCATAATAGCTTGTTTTCTTGTCATGAATTTTTGCCTTCGGCATATCCCACAATGCAGTGCGTTATCCGTTTTGTACCGTATGCCTGCAAATAATGACTTTTTCATCTGCAGTTTGAATAGTGTGGTTGGAAAAGATGGCTGTGTCAACCACATGCTCTGACTCATAATCTGTGCAGTGAAAAGTCTCAGCCACCATTTTACCACTCAGCCTTCTGAAATCAGGCATTTTGACATGGAATAGCAAGAGAGGACTGTGTAGTGCATTTCGGACTTTCAGAGTGAAAACTGATTGTAAATTCCCACAGAATCAAAAGGATGTTGTTCCTATTCCACAGCGACAATTTTGCAGTTAGGTTCTAGAATATTTTGCAGCATTTTCAAAGTGAATCAGATATAAATGCGCAAAGCATCTCCCAGTATTGTGTCTTTGTGGTTGAAGAAAACATGGTTGTGACTGTGACTGTGCAGCTATGGTTACAGCGTGTGAGTACCTCAGAGTAACTCTGCACGGCATTGATGAATGCCTCATCAGCCACAATTTGTGTGTCTCCATTGAGGAAAGCCTGGAAGCGATCCTTGGTCTGCTGAAGCTGCTGCTTGGTTATCTGTGGACAAAAGAAAAAGACAGGACATCTGAGCAAAGGAATAGAATGGAACAATTTTAAAACATGCAGAAAACAGTTGAACATGTTTAGCATTGCATCAGTTTAAATGGTTTACTCAGGTCAGACCCACATAACCCACAGGGATTTGCCCTAACATCCTATTCGCCTGAAATTTTTTCAAGCTCCCCCTGGGGAAACACTAAGCTCTTCCCGGCCAGCTGGGAAGTACAATGTCTCCCCGAGGTTTACCTTTGCATCCCAAATTAGACAATCATCATCCAACGGCTCAATAATAGCTCTCCATAATCCTCGAGCTGCTCAAGATTTCAGATAGAGTAATTTCCGGAGCCTCATTTTGCCCAATTGTATTCACAAACTCATTCTTTCCATCACTGCCCAGAGATTGCGACTGGAAATGGGAGTGGGAATTAAAACGGTTAAACTGAGAGCTTTGCGTTACAGCTGAGCTCCGTCTTTATGCTCACATTCAAACGCTACAATACTGCAGCTGTTGCTTCGGGACTGCGGACAATCAGACGACACATTTTTACCATCACTCGTGAATAAAACCCAAACCTGCATGAAATAACACCCCCACCTCTCTCAGCCCTGAACTTAGAAACTCGAAAACTCAAACACATCACACTCGGCTCAAAACCGACATTGGAAACCACGGTCCAATGAAGCCAAAAGGACAACATCATCCGCAAACAGAGGAGATGTTACTAACATCACTTAACTGGACACTTTCTAGGCCTGGAAAGTGTATTTTAAGATCCAGGTTGAACATTGTCGACAGGTGAGGTCAAGGCACATAAAGCCACGGTAAAACACAAGAAAATGAGGAGACACAACATCACCTTCATCCATGCCAGCAGCTGCTTGCTGGTCTAATAGCTCACTGCTGCAGCTTTGTCATTCGATAATCTGATGATCTCCTGACCTTCCTCCTCACATCAGGCCACTTTTTTTTCTTGTTGGATATTTTGGATCAGGACCGAGGTCTGCTAAAGTATAAAGTATAACATCTGTATTTTTCTGGTGTTGGATATAAAGTAGATTGATGGCAAAGCTTCCTTCAATGTTAAACCAGAGTTGTTTAAAAAAGGTCAAACCTGCTAAATATCAGGATGTTGGTGTGTTTTTAAGTCGTATCTCAGAAATGTGATGGTATATCTCTCATAATTTTGTCATCAGTAACGCAAACACTAAACTTTTGGATAATGTGAGAAAAATCTTTTTTATTGTGGAATATTGTACCATTTTTAGTAATACCTCCCCATGTTGGAGTAAGGTGTGCCATGCGTTTTAATATAATTCTGTGACCTGTTTCCAGCCAACGTGGATATGAACAAATAAAGAAAACATTGAATTTCTCCCAGCGGTACTAAACCTTTTGGGGGGGGGGGGGGG
>OMNM01004201.1:6727-21921 GCA_900302745.1 Parablennius parvicornis | reverse complement strand
CTTTAGTTTAGCGGGGTTGAAATTTAGGGAAATCGTGCTTTGAGCTATTTGCTAACTTGAGAAATATGATCACAGTGGCAGTGATGACAGAGAAGATAACCTGATGCTCTACACAACATTGGCTTTCCCCAAGAAAAATATCAATCTCAAGGTGGACTTAGAGAAAAAAATCAGGGCGCCACCAAACACCATCAGCACTCTGAGGACAATGAATGTCTGTAACAGTTAATGGTAAAACATCAGTTTTTTCATGACACACCCTCCGTGTGCAGGTTTGTGTTTTGAACCAGCACCGCTTTTTCAATAAGTTTCCACTTTTTACCAAGTATATTAAACTAAAGTTGACTGTATTTCTATATTACACAGACACATACAAGAGCTAGTTATCTAAAATGACATGTTATGCAGCCCATTTTTCATATTGCTGTCATTGTTTGTGGCTTTTCTAAAGGCCAGACGTTTCAAGAACAACACATTTCCTCACACCACATAGACACTTTCCAAGCACAAACCTCACTCTGACATATTGGAACATCGAAGCTGTAGTCTGCTTTCCGGCCATCATTTCTTGTAATATATCAGAAATCTGAGCTAGTGTGACCCTAAAAGATGCTAATCAGCCCTTGAAATGCCTTTCTTTCACTCTCTCTTTTCACCATGATATGCTATGAAGTAGTGGCCCAACAGAGCCACAGTATGACATCATTTCATCCTTCACAAAGAGAAGCATCACCATGAGTGTCATGAATAAATAGGATAAAAAAAAACCAACAAAAAAACAATAAAAAAAAAAAAATTAGAAATTGCTTTCTTTTCTATTGTCTTTCCTCAAATCCATTTGCAACCAGCTGGCACCGTGGATTCACTTCATCCCTCTACGGAGCATTTGATTTGCTGCAATAAGCATGACGCTGATGATAAATGCAATAGCGAAGGCACAAATCAGGCTTTTCCGCACACACGTGTGCTTTTCCTGTTGTGTTGGACTTGCTGTGGAAAGATTCAGAAAAGGAAAAATAGCACATCTGAGTATCAGCTGGGCAAACAAATAGCTTAAATAAGGTCTGGAAATGAAATGACATTGTGTTGAGGCATACTGTCAATGTCCACGTGGGACTCTGGACTGTTCAGGTGGTTTTCTTCAGTCATAATGATGTTCTCGATGTCTTTCATAGTGAGGTGGTCGCGGAAAGTATCGTAAAGCAGTCTCTTAAGCTCATCCACAGTCAGTTTCTGCATGTCACACTGGGAACACAGAAAAACACACAGGAGAGGGTCTAATTAGTGGAGGAAGAACCTCCGCCTCCATGCCCCTCAGTGATGCACATACGTTGCAGGTCAGCAATAAATAGAAGCTCTTACACTTTCATTAAAATCAGAGATTAGAATAATTCATTTGATTATGTAATTTTATGCGAAGAGTGAAGCTGCTGTATAAACAAAATGCAATTATCAGAGCGGTGTGGTTTGTCAAGGTTGTTTGAACATAAAGCAAGAATCGAATCGAATATGATGCTCAGTGCGCAATTATATTTAAATGGTTACATTTGACTTAATCTCCACTTGATTGAACCGAATTGGTGACGGCAGATACCTTCCAAAACACAGAGTCAAAGTCTGCTCCGTGAAACTTATCAGGCATTCCTGCAGCAGACAGTTTTGGCCCGAGCAACGTGACAAATTCTTCAAAGCCGACCTGGCCATCACCTGAGGAAACACAAACATAAACACGTCACATGCATGACCCACGGTAGGCGTCAGGCAGATCAAGCGAAAGAGCGGGTGTGTGTGTGTGTGTGTGTGTGTGTGTGTGTGTGTGTGTGTGTGTGTGTGTGTGTGAAACAGAGATACTGCACGTCAGACGCACCGTCCATATCAAGTCTTTGGATGATAACCTCCAGCTCCACTTCATTAGGCATGTAGCCCAAAGAACGCATGGCCATTCCCAACTCCTGCTTTGAGATAAAGCCATTCCCATCTCGGTCAAATACTTTGAAAGCCTCACGAATCTCTGCAGAGAAGAAGTATGCAGAGAACAAGCATGTTATCGCCTGCACCGCCACACCGTGAGACGCTGGCGCACAGCTCACGATGTTTGTTTGAAATAGATGAATACAGAAAGAAGTAAAGTAGCTTAAAGCAGTTTAAAAATGTGTTTCCTAAAAACCTTTGAACTGTAACTGAGTCATATCTTTAAAAAAGTATAATCCCACTTTCTTAGATGTTTATATTTGTGATAAAAGAAGACATCATTGAACATTCAGTGTTTGAAGAGTGAAAGCATTTTTATGCCTTTTTCTTTCTGTCCAATGAGCGATATTCCTTTGCCACAATCAAAATTGGTCCCTCTTAGACTGTCCTGCTGCCAGAAACGGTTACTGCTGCACTAAATTTCCAGCTGACTATAGTGACCCAAACATTATAGTAACATGTGTCACAATAGTATTTGAGGTCTACCAGGATTTAAAAAAAAAAAGAAAAAAAGAAAAGTGTTGCTGAAAATAAGTAAAGTGGTGGCAAGGTAGGGACAAAGGAAACTATTGAAAAACAAATATATTTTGGCTTTGTTTAATTTATTACTAGTTCAGAAATGCACATGCAAACACACATTGGTTGTGAAAGGTCTTGAAAACAGACCAACTAATAACAAACTGATAATAAGTAAAATGTCATCCTATTATAAAATCCAATCCAATACATTCAGCAGTGAATTTGTAAGTAATTGTACAACTGAATTGCCATTTTTAAAATCAGCTTCTTTAAAACACAGAGCAACATTAAAAACCTTGGCCAGTCTGCCATCAGTAAGAACAGAGATTAAAACACCATATTCTATTCTCAGGATAATGGAAACCAGTGAAAATGATATATATAAAAATACCCCATTCATATTATGGCCGTATATATTGCATCTTTCTCAATATCATGACATCTGTTGTGGTATAGAAATACAGGGGAAAAACATCACATTTGAAAAACAGACTAATTTGAAGAACTCAGTTTAAATACCACTGTTCTACACAATTCTGGTAAAACCAAGTTGAGCTAAAAACTGGACACCTTCATTCAGAACAATTGATTGTTTTGGCACAATGGACATAGAGAGACACACCATCTTTAACCTTTTAACTCCGACACTGTCACCACTGGTAGAACGTGGCATGCCTTCATGTTAAATACGGAATTCAACAACAACCATCAGTGGATCACATGTAGAAACTAAGCAGAATGTTCATAACACAGTGGTATTCTACTTTTACTATTTATGTCTTTCTTTGAATTCTTCTTTTAGGGAGTACAGTTTAATAATTCACAGTCACCTGGCCTATGTTATTAACAAGTTTGAACATGTGCAAATAATGTAAATACTGTTTTAATTGTTTTATTTCTGTAGATTTAGCCGAACCTAATTGTTATCACCGTCGTCACAACATGTCCGAATGTTTGCAGTGATGCAAACGGGCTTATAATTACCAGCAACTTTTGGTAAATAAACCATCAACATTGCCATTTGGCTCCTGTCCTCGGCCTGCATCTGTATTCTGTTTGAAGTGGTGAAAAAGAGCAGTGGCACATCAAAGAATCGGAACCTCATCGGCTCTTTTTGATGTAGATCCTCAAATATACACCATTACTCAATTGAAGCTCAGCAGTCGTGATTTGATGAAGTGTGGAATCAAATGTATCGAAAATATAACACATAAATATAAAATGGGAGCTTTTAAATCAATTCATTAATGACAGTAAACTGTGTGTGTGGAGAAAAGCAAAGTGCATGACAATTTGCTAAATCCGTCACAAACGTACATGTTTTCATCGTTTTCTATTATAGTTTCAGATGAAATTGAAATTGAATTTCATGAGCGGGTGAATTTTTTTCTTGTTTGTTTACATTCTATATTCTCGATGAAGAAAATTAATTTGTATGCATGTATGTTACTTGGCAAACACAATTTGCATGCAGGTCCACCAGTGAGTGTCTGAGCACTGGTCATCCATCTTGTGCACACGACTGACTGCAGTTGATTAGCGGTAGCGTGTAAACTGGCTCAACTAGCGGCAGTCTGTTAGCGCAGCGTCAAAATAAAGGGAAGTGTTTCCAGAGGCACGACCGAGGCTCGTAAACTAAAGTCTTCCTGGACAGCTGACACCGTCTGTACCGTTCCTGGACACAAAACATTTGTCTAAATTACAGCCAGCAGGGCTGGTTTGAGGTTTCTTATCTACCTTCAGTAACATCCTGGATTCAATGTCGCGACCTCCGGTGTCAGTGACAAATAATGAATTCACTGGGCCAGCTGAGCAGTGGCTGGACTACTGATCATTACACACCCAGAAGACTGAATATTTATGAAAAATCCGCAGATGCCTCCACAAACAACACAAATATATGTTTCACCAATGAACAATGATAAATATAATTGATTTACATTGTGAACATGCAATTATAATCCTTGCTTTTATCGTTAAGAGTAATTTATTGCAGTATATTCCAACTATGGCATGAAGTTTCTCCCATCAAAGTTGTTTATTTTATAATGTTCAATATCTATGTTTTATTAAAAGATCTATATATTTAGATTTATATATAAATATATCCAGTATATCTAAGAAGAAGCATTCTAAATAAAACGTTTCTCAGTTTGACATGTTTCTTTGTAAAGAAAGGCAGATGGATAAACTAAAAATCCCACCTTGTAATTGGCTCTACTAACCTCAGAAACGAACACATTCACGTTTATAAAGCACAATACTATCAAACTGCATGCTGGTACTATTTCATCTTTGACTCAAAAGTGCTGAAAATGTTAGAATGACGGGGCTTTTGTTCTACTGGGTGTCCTCAATCAGATAATCTAAGTAACCTTGCAGCGCTTTGAGGGTGCAACTGCTCAATTATCTAAAGCCAAGGCTTTCTGCTGCAGCAGCAAGTCATCAAGGTCCAGGAGCAAACTATTTTTTTGGGGGGTTTTTTTTGCATTGAGCGTGCTTTTTGCAGGTAGGAAGAGAATAATGTCAGTGCAATGCTATCAAGTTATCTGACAGCGTTACGGGGGCTGGAGCTCAGTGAGGCAGCTTGACTGGTTAAAGTGGATTGTCTTCCAACCATAGAGTTGGTGATTCAATTCCCCATCTCGCCCTCACCGGCATTGAAGATGCTGAATCCAAGTCGCTCCTAATGTTGTGTGAGCACCTTGTGTGTGTGTGTGTGTGTAATCATGTAAAGTGCAGAGATTGCACCAGTGGCGATATGTGCCCAACCAATGTGTCTTTGAGAAATGTTGCTCACGATAAAAGTTAATCAAACAGAATGTATCATCAGATTTAAAAAAAGTGAAATGTAAACACCCATCAGTAGGCTGATTGCAAAGACGCACACAGATTATAAAACTATTAAAATATGGTGGTATTCATCTTAGACAGGGAAGTGATGTAAATATCAACATATTTATCACAACCCGTCCATCCATCCATCCATTTATCCATCCATCCATCAGACTGCAGATTCTGAAATTGTAGCAGAAGAAAAATTGTAGCAAAAGACAAATGAAAAATGTCATCCGAGACAGTAGACTGTTATTTGGCTGAAGTGAACAGAATTTCCTGTACACTTAGTTTTAGATATTTACCTAATTTCAATAGTAATGTTAGTTTTTTGGCCAGTGTAAGAATCAGAATAACTTAATACATAAATGCACAAAAGATGAATTTATAATGCAGGAAGAAATTTATTTTTTGCTGATATCAGGAGGTGTTTTTTATTTATTTATTTTTTTTTACCAAAAACCAAGATCAGAGACTCACATGCAAAGATCAGACTTTCCAGTATCCAGAAGATTCAAACTTATTCATTTGAATCAGGGGTCGTGCACGAAAATTCACAAAACAAATTCCAAATCCAAAAGCCATGTCAAAATCACAAAAAAAAAAAAAAAAAGTATTCATGAGGGGAAAAAAGCTGGAATGACTTCAAATAGTAGAAAAGACAATCTGGTGAACCAATAGGTGAGTGAGTGCTTTTGTAGACTGAGCTATTTGCAAAGTATCTTGCTACGAACAAAAACAGGAACTGAGAACAAAGCAGGTAAATGTCACAACATCAAGAACCAAAGTATCTTTTCTGTCTGCAGGAATGAGGGGACTATTTTGTACATTTTAAAATGCAAATGATTGTATCTCAGTTGGTAATTATATTGATCAGTTTGTGTTTATGAATATTGCAAATTCCCATGACAAAGTTAGATTGTTTTTTTTCACTCTAGCTCCGACTTATCGCTGATAAACGCTGCAGTCAGGGACAAATCTGATGCTGACAGTATTGTTTATTGAATCCAAGTTTATGGATGGTTCAAATAAATGTGTTCTGGCATTGTGGACACCTTTAACAAATGAATAAGGTTTTTTCTGTTTCTGGCAGTTCACACACTTCATATCCTTTTGCTGTTTAAAGGGAGATAACTTTGTGGGGAAAATATGTCGTTTTTGATCAATGTTCCTTGTTGTTGCTTTGTGGTTTTGCTAGTTTGAACACACTCGCGCCCTTCACTGCTTCCTGTATCACAAAAGTTTACAGACTCGGTCTCTTGTGCCAAAAAAGGGGGAAAGAACATTCCATCTAATTGCATTAACTCTGGAACAAGACCTTTACTGGAACAAACAAAATGAACAGTTCATTAAATTGTTTCAGGCAAAAGCGAAATGAAATATTGACCGATAATTTCACAGCAAGTTAGACCAACATCTGCCAACACAGAATTCATGCTGATTGTTTCCTGAATGACAAATATTTATCGGTCCTACAATGTGAGCTGTTTGTTTTAGATCATTTGTTTTTGTGATGGATCAACCACTAAATGTCTTTTATCCATTAAACAGACATCCTCTTCTGCCTTTCTCTGCTCAATCCTAAATTTCCCCTCTGTACCCGAAAAGAAAGAAAACGCTCATCATAGAAATATAAACAAATTCTCTCAAACATTAAAAAAAAAAAAAAAAATCATGTGAGATTTAAACTTGGGACTTAAAAGTCCGCTGACCTTCCAAATGAGCTCAAAAGTGAACATGAGAGCCAAGAGATCGTGTTGACCTTTCTGACTGACTGATACACGGACTCGAGCTGGCTGCAGCTGAAAACATCCATGAAAATGGTTGATGGTGTCAGTTGATGCCAAGATGCCCACAGCAGAGCAGAGCGGTCAGTACTGCTGGCCTGGACAATAACACCAATAAAGCCTTCTCATCTAAATCAATGAGGAAACTTCAAAAAACGGAATTGACACCACATGACGAATCTAACATGGTACTGAGGTGACCTTTTCAGAGCGAAGATGTTGTAAAATGTTGTCTCTTTATGTTAGATTTAACATTTTTACTTCTTCAGCAGTCTCACTGTGAATTACATAATCAGTCTCACCCACGCATGCATGCATGCAGTAATGGTGATATCTGGTACACAATGTGTTTCAGTAATATCTTGCTCAAGGACACTTTCACACATAAACAAGTGGAAAGAGGAATTAAACTGCCAACCATGAGTCTAGATGACGAGATGCTCAACTTCAAGAGGGATTTCCTCCCTGAAACCTTAAGTGACCTTATTACCACAGCTTCTTGATTTTGCAACAAAATATAATTGAATGTCATTATTCCTTGTATTAATATTTAGAATATGCCAGCAGTTTGTTTTGATTTAATGAGTGTGATCAATGAAGACTGCATCAAAAAAAAGTTAAAATCACCCAAATATTATCTAAAAATGAATAGTTCAAAAGATTTAAATTGTCATTAAATGTTCCCAGCTCAAGTCAAGTGGGTGCCTTCCTCTCTGGAGTTTGCATGTTCTCCCTCTGTCTGTGTGAATGGACTCTGAGTACTTCAGTTTTGTCCCACAGTCCAAAACTCTTTCCACCTCTGACAACTACATACAAATGCGAATGTTGTACGCTCTCAGCTTTGAAGACAATACAACAGAAAGCGGCGAAAGCAGAAATCTTCCATAATATCCGAACATGTGGGAGAAGTAAAGTTTTATTACAGTTTCAGGGAGGCAGACTGCCATTTAGCCATTGCAATAAAAAAATACAAACATTATCCTTGAAGAAAAGCACCACCAGCTCAACTGTGACTGTCCCACTCAACGCAAAACACCCTCCTAACCTTTGGTAATGATCATGACACAGAAAGATACGATAATGAAGTTACTACAGCAGGAGGTCGATGAAGAAGTCTCTTGACACCACAGGAAGTAAAGAGAGGAGAACAACAGGCAGTCCTCAGTGTCCAAAGTTACTAAGCGAACACGACGTAACTTTACTTCCAACAGCCTTTGCGGCTACCACCTAAGTTGCAACTTTATTAAAGTTCGTATATTATGTCAAAGTCGAGAAGGTGGCCTCATATCATATGTCAAATTCAGGCGGACATAAATCAGATTAGCTCTCCGTTCATGTGACCAATCACATGAATGTCAAATTGAGAAGCAAAAGGTGACTCAGACATTCCAGTTAATCAGAATCAGAATCAAACAGGATCATTTGTGTCTCAGGTGCAGCCTGGAGCTCAGATGAAAGGGACGCAGACACAAGTTCTCTGCTTTTTGACTCTTTATCATGTAAATGGTAAAAGAACTTCACTTATATAGAACATTTTCACCTCTGTTTGGCGTCAAAGCACATTATGCTGTGTCACATTTGCCCATTTACACACACTTACGCACACACGCACGCATGCTCGCACGCATGCACACAGTGATGGTTCCCATACAAAGTGGGTATGATAAGTATGAGTATGAGTATGGGTATGATAAGTATGAGTGATACTTATCATCAAATGATCCAAGGTCTGTAACCTTTATGACCAAGATGTTTTTAAGCCATTTTAGTTGTTTTAGCTGTCAGATTTAATTGTTGTAGCTGTTTTCACTGTTTTGACTGTCATTTTGCTTCTGCTTCTCTAATTGAGGTCACTGTTTTTTTCATCTGCTTTAGTTATTTAAGAAGTTTCAATTTTTCAGTTGTTTTAGCTATTTTTGCTGTTTTAGAAATCAGAAATTTAAAAAATGTCCTTCTTGTAGTGATTTGCAGCATTTTAACATTTTTTTGTGGCCATTTTTGTTATTTAAGCCATTTTAGCTGTTTTAGCTTTTCCAACTTATTTTTCTGTTGTTGATACAATTTCAGCCAGTTTGGCTGCCCAACCTGCTAATTTGTTGGCTGCTAATTTTAACCAGAATGTAAGAGTCCTTTTAACAAAAAAACTAATCATACAATGTGCAAATAAAATCAACATGACTTTCTTTTTTTTAAAGTTGACATTTTCTGTCAGCTTCTGGGAGCTATTGCAGGGAGGATAAAGAGGCACATGTGGCTCCAGAGCAGCAAGTTGCAGACCCCTGAACAAGGCTAAAACGAGACTCAAACCACCAACCTTCCAAAATGTGGAAGCTGCCACAGCCATGTCCTTAAGTCACATATTTAATATTTTACAGTAACAAAATTTGGGTAAAGGGGGTATATTTGCCACTGTATGAGGTTATATGATCCTGTTGCCATATTCTTTACTACTCCTAATTCTACTCCTCTCCGACATACATTTGCCACGCACGCAGGTACGCAGGCACGCATGCACCATGCAACTAAGAGGTTACTCCATCCCTTAGTTTTTAATTCAATTATTTGGAATTCTGATTCTTGATCTTGTTCTTGTTTATTAGAGCTACTAAGCAGCTTTTGTGTGTGTTTTTTTTTAATATCACAGATGATATACTCTAAGATCATCAAATTATCAGGAAAGGTTTTCAAGAAAATAAAGTGTCTTGTATGATATAGACCTAATGAGTCAGTGAAAAAGTACAAATTGAAAATAAATAACCTTGGTTACCTTATAAAAAGGTTACTCCGTGAAAATTGGTTGGAGAATAAAGGCATTCAGCAGGACATGAGTCAGAGTCTTTTCATTAACCAAGAGCCCCCACCCAGGTGGGTGCATCAATAAGGCTACGATGAAACCCATGACATCCCGCCGTCTGATAATGGAAGGGAAAATACATGTTAACCAGCTCTATTGGTGCACTTTCAGCAGATATGAAGGACAATAACATCAAAAATTATGTCAATTTACCCAGAATTAACTATAAAACATCACCAACTTGTTCCAACCAGTGAGTACAACTAAATTAGTCTCAGCCGAGAAAACAAGTGATTCTCTGTGAGTGAACATTAACATCAGCGTAACCTTATATTTATTGGTTTATTGCAAGCAAGACTTTTAATTTAGTAACAAAGAAACAATAAAGGAATCTACTCTGAGTCTTCAGACTCTTCTTCATTGTCGAACATGAGTGAGAGCTTCTCATTCTCTAACATCATTAAGATGGAGACATCAACTGATGCTGCACAAATTAACACTAAAAAGGTGTGATTATTCAGCGCATATGCATGTAGGATGTGTCAAAGGACACACTCTGTACACAAAAAGTTGCACAAGTGTTTTTTTTTTCTTTTTCCGCCATGTCAGATATGCATCGTGATGTAGCAACGTTCACTGTCCTTCATTATCTGCCTGGAGAGACTAACAACAGAGTCTCCACTTGTTAGAAAATATAAATCAGTCCATCCTCTAACAGTTTCACTTCACACCTCCCCTTGTATGTTATGTTTAGACAGATAATACACACAGTCCCAAGGCAGGGTGAGGATGTGCTGCACAAGCCCTGCAGCTAAAACAACTCCCGCTGTTAAAATGCTCTTGAAATCCCAACCTGTGGCTCTCTGAAGGCCCAGGGAAAGTCACGTGACTTGTTCTTTTTTTAGAGAGATTAATAACATCAGGGCGTAGTACCAGTTGGCGTTTTGAATGATCTAGTGAGATCACTCATCATTCATACAAGCAGCACAGATTTAATCTCACTGATCTCTTCTTTGACTGTAGGTTTTTTTTTTTTTTTTTTTTGCCTTTTGCCTTTTGGTATTTAATTGGGTTTTTGTTTTGGGGCTTCTTTTTTTTCTAAATATTGAGCTATTTTTACACATTAATGATATAATCCAAGCTTATTTTTTGGCTTCTGCTTAAAATGATAGAAAACATTATAGTAAATATAGTATAAATAGTCTGCAAGTGTAAAGTCTATAGGAAAAACCTTTGTGTCAAAATAAAGGGCACCCTTCTGAGATTTGCATGAAATCTTTCAAGTGGGTTCATGCGTGGATTTTGATATTTGATAAGTTTTATGTGGCTGTTTAGCACTTCCAGCATGATTTCTCGTGTTCTTGCATATTGCTTTAGACACATCAAACACACCAAGTTAACTAGCAACGCTGATTAAAAAGCTATCTTTCCCTAAGATTGACCTTTCTCTGTATATATCAGTGGCTCGCTTATTGAGCTGTGAGGTTTGAAACTTTACATCAGCTACATACAGCGAAAGGCTTCTGGAGCCAAGGCGGAGCTAATGTGATCGCATAAAATGAATTAATTCAGGGAAAACCCCATGCCGTAAGTAACATATTGGAAGCATTTATATTTGTTTACTTTGCCTTTCTTCGTGCAAGTTAGACTTCATCTAGGGGTAAAGTAACATCTGGTTGTCTGATTGGCCACCCGTTGTTATTGTTTATAAATGATGTAACTCTGCCATCTGTCATTATATCATAAAAGGCAAATAAAACTCAAAGCTGAAAGTGATTAAAACTTCTGTCCTCAACTTCCCTTTGAGAATATCTGTTTTACATGAGAATGAAACCAAAACTTAAATAAATTGTACACTTCCTGACAATTTGAGTTGAGGAAATATTGTCAATTCAATCTACAAAATAAATGACAAAAAGAGAAAGTAAAACAACGTGTTTATTTTCTTGGTCAAAGCTACACAGAGCCACTGCAAGAGCATCAGGTTGCAGGTACAAAATATGTACTTACACATGTCTTTCAGTACTGTGATCTGCAGTGATGCAGTGATATTAGATTAACTTCAAGCTTCAGTTTATGTTCTGTAGCCACAGGTTTAGTTTCATGGACAGCTGGACAGCTTGACAACTTCTGCCTTCCCATTGACATTAAAAGATATGGTACTTTTTTTTCTTTAATCCAGAAACAGGATATGTTTTCATCACTTAACATTGTGTCTAAATGTTAACAAACTCAGTTCGATGATGAAAATGAAATATGAGTGTTGTGGACGAGTGGACAAGGGGAGAGTAAGGACACGACTCATAATTAACATTTTGTACCAGTGTTGTTGCTTGAAGCTGAATCTCTCGGGGCGGCTTCTCAGTAACGACTAGACATTTGTCTTACAGTTATAGCAAAAGATGGTACCACGTGTCCTGTTGGAAGTCAGAAACTAAATGAACACAGAAAAGGCGACAAATCTGTCCTCACTAACTCTGAAAGCTGTAATTACTGGTCTAAATCTCTGACAGCTGTAATTCAGTAAAAGAGATACAAAGTGCCTCATATTCTCTGCATCCAATATTAGTCAAATAGGCACTCCATTTGTACGCACAAAAAGGAAGCAGCTTTGCATACAAAGTGGAAAATAGTCCACACTTGACTACAATGCTCAGTGTCTAGGGGATTCTCCTGCTGGCTGCGATCTATAAATATTGTTCACATCCTCTGTCAGTGATGCACCAAGGAGCCATCCAAGCTCATGGAGACCTCCAACAGTGTCACTACCGGGAAGTCATGACTGCTCAGCCATGAAACAAGAGTCTTATCTATGTCAACACGTGTGCGGTTAAAGTGTCGGTGGGTTTATTGTAAAATAAGTTATAGACAGTGTTGTAGAAAATGACACGCAGACATGGTTGAATCTGTTTTCCATACAATTTTATGGTGTTATGAAGATTTTATTTAGTTAGTTCTGGGAATTCAGAGTCAAAGTTACTGACTGCACTGGTGCAGTGGTTAGCATTCCTCGCCTCACAGCGAACAGACCCGGTTTGATTCCCAACTTGGAGCTTTTTTTGCGTGGACTCATCATGTTCCCCTCTGGGGTTTTTTTCTCCAGCTCCCTTCTACTATCCAAATACATGTTTGCCAAGTGGCATTAAATTACCAATACAAATGATTTCTATGTGTGTGTGTGTTTGTGTGCTTCTCTTTTAGTCAGGAGACAGAGTCGTGGCCTGTTCCTGGTGCACTCCGCAATTCACTCAGGACTTGCTGTGAGAAGATCCAGCACCTCATTTGAATCAGGTATAGAGGAAAAACCACAACAATTAAACATCTTTTATGCTTTTTCACAATGATAGAAGGCACACATGTTTTAAAGTATAATGTCTCACTGCAACTGAAAAATATAAATACATGGTAGCCCTGTGTCCGGTGTATACAGGTATTTCCTGTCAGTCATGCAAAACAGGGTGAACTTTGCTCGAGATCTGAGTTTTAACTGCACTCATTAAAGGGCGATACACTGCATAATGTGCACACAGGCATTTACCAACTAGTGTTAATATGTTTAATGGGTGTGTTGAGGAACAACGATGTTTCGACTGCTGTTTATGCATGAACCACATTAAAGGTTTAAGTAGCAGGCGACGTGCAATTTGTGCTGAATAAATGCTACGGAGGGAGGTAATCATAACAGGGAATGCAGCAAAGAACAATATACTCAAGGTTAAGATTCATTGGAGCCTTTTTCATGTTTAGGATGGGGAGTTTATGAAAGTCAACCATATAAGCAGGTGCACCAGTTCACAGGAGTCAGAGGTACAGCCGTTTTTACAGTCGTAATGATTTGAATACATATCAGAGTTTCTGACAGGCGCATGACACAAGGGCAAAGCAATGGGCAGGGAGCCTTGCCACTGACCCTGTCCACCGAGGTGACCATCTGCTCTAAAAAACATTCCCTGGAAAGTACGGCTCTATTAAGACCTGTGAGCACTTCATCAGCTGCACGGAAACCCAGTCAGCACAGACAATGTCCTGTTCATTCACTGCAGTGCAGGTGTCTGTAATCCTCTCTATTGTCACTGAAAATGATGTCTTTGGTATCGAGGGTCTGGAAAATACTGGAGACAAAATCTAATTCTGTGATGTTTGGTGTTATATACAGATAACTTGAAGCAAAATTAAACAACATTTAATGAGCCAGAGGCTCGAACACAGCAGGATTATGAAGATTTATACATAAACTCTTCAGAGTGGTGGGTAAATGTCTGGAATATTCATTAATGTTAAAATTATTATTTTAAACCACTCTATGTAAGTACTACAAGATGCAATAAAAAAGTCACTTTTCATACAAGCAATGTGCCACATCTGTGAAACTAAGGTGCAGACTGGGGATCGTCATCCATATCGGGGAGTGCAGGGTGGAAAAACAGTACATATGTATGCTGGACACAACAAACACAACAACACACTACAAGGGTGTAAACAGAAACGTGCACACAGCTCAATGCACTGGAATCAGGTCTAAGACAAAGTTATTATTGGTTGAACAGTGATGATGTGGTTTTGACGCATACAGGTTGTATATTATATAAACGTGGCTGGAATATCTAACATATAACAAAACAATTTGATCTCCCAAATTCAGAATCTGAGGTACAAGTCACAGAATGTCTAACAATAATGTTTTCAAATAATTATGATGAAGAGCCAGCTGCCTCTCAGCCAAAGACTGGACAATGACAACATTCTCAGATGTAATAAATCACACTGAGTGTTGTCCATTAATCAATTAGGTTATACTCCGAACAGTATTTTTGGACATGTGTCCATTACTCCATGGTCATGAAGGCGAATGTCTTAAATTGATATTGTCAGACTTCATCCTTAGTGTGCCCGATTATTATCTCATGCTCCACACGTGTGCAATATCATGTTTACAGCCATTTCTTTTTTGTACATGCAAACCTTTATTAGACCGGTTGAAGTTATGTTCCAATTAGTGATTGACAATCTCTCATTACAGTACAGACAGCCCCAAACTTGTATGAGGGCTTCCTCCAGGGACTCTGGTTTCCTTACACAGTGCAAAGACATGCATTTTAGTTTATTTAGTAATTTGAAATTACCAGGTATGAATTTGAATCTCTCTCTCTCTCTCTCTCTCTCTCTCTCTCTCTCTCTCTCTCTCTCTCTCTCTCTGTCTTTCAGATTCCAGTTTAATCTCCTGCTGATGGGCAGCAATGAGTAAAAAAGAGCGGAGGATTCAGGAATGAGATGCCCATTGATGCTGG
>OMNM01004200.1:9006-19723 GCA_900302745.1 Parablennius parvicornis | reverse complement strand
CTGTGAAACAAGTAAAAGCCCTCCATCACCTCGTAACTCTAAACACACACACACACACACACACACACACACACACACACACACACACACACACACACACACACACACACACACATATTGGATTGAATGGATGAGGGGAAATGGATCGGCCCTCACGGGGAAGTAGGATGAATGGGGGGATAATCAGGTGTGAAATCACTGTGGCTTTCTTTCTACAGTAATTCAGTCTGCCTCTCATTTTTCTATAGCTGTTCCTCTTTTATAAAAAACCTAAAGCAACTAATAGCAGGGCTCTTAACACATATAACCAGGTGTACAGTTGAAATGTTAACATGTCAGCTTCATTGCTTATGACTACTCCCAGGAAAGCACTGCCACTAACAGGTTCATGCTTTTCCCTCTGTGGACTTGTAGTCCATTTTATCCCTTCATTGTCTTCACCTGAGCAACCTATTATTTCCTCCTCAGCCATTTCCTCCCTTTTAGTCAGCTTTGTACCATCTCCTGCCATGCATTCCTCATGTTAAGCCTCTCAGCAGCACAGGTTTTTTTTGGGTTTTTTTTCCACAATTATGTTAATGGAAATTCTATGGTATCACATTCAGATGCAAAATGGAAATGCAACCAACAAAATGTTCCCAATTTTCACCCCTGTGGATGTGTTCTTGATGTCCTCATCTTTTTAATTCAACAAATTTAAGGTAGAAATATTTTTTATTTGACAGTTGGTGGGGAAAAGCGTCTGTGTCCCTGGCAATATCTGGATGTAAGAGACTGGCAGTCACAGTAAATTGTGTGTTGCACATGGACTCCTCTGAGGATTATAGCAGGTTTACACAAGGATGCCAAATGTGTGTGACACATATAAAGTCAGCTGAGAAAGATTTTCTGTTGAGTGAACTCAATGAACAATATTTATGCATAGCATGGTTTTGCTATAAATTTTGAAATGCATACTTTTAAGAAAGAAGAAGGTGAAGTAACCCAATATTATCTCAACCATGTAAAATGTAAGTATTTGTATAAAATTGTGTGTGAGGCTAATGCTGTTACACATGAGGATGCAACTATCTGAAACTCTTACCACTGAACTACGGTGGGTTTTTTTTGTTGAACACTAGAGTTCCTACTTCCTACATAAACTACACATCTACCTTTGTAATGTACTTTATTTTCATAATATATACTTATTGCATTAGTGTGAACCAAAACATTCAGTCCATTCAGTTTCAAAATAGTGTACTAATGTTTGTATTTTCCGTCCCCTAATGCCATTTTACCCTGATTATAGTTATTCAATAGATACATGGGATCAGAATTGTTTTGGGAGTATTGCTACACTGAAAGATTTAACACAGCATTGAATATATTTGGCAAAATTGTTTGAGAGGCACCAAACCCGTTAAACTATCTGTAGCTGAGATTTAAACACAGTGACACAATGCTACCGAAACTACATCAAAGTTAAATGTGAGACACTCATAGAAAAAATAAAACGTCCAACAACAATCACAAAATTCATCACGTTTTTGCTTTATCATCTCAGACATGAGCTGCTATATCAAATGGATTTCTGAGCTACATTTGCAGTAAACGTTCTAAACAAACAACGAATTCAGCTTTTAAGTCTTCAAGACTAATGCTGGTAGTCCTGTTGCTATGGAGACAGCAATAAGTGGACATTACCATCATGATCATCAGTGGCACGCAGTGAAAATTAATTTGAAATGTTTAAGCATTTGCTTATCGTTGGTATCATGTCTCAAACGAATTGATATCAAGCAGCTGTTACAGGTGTTCTCGCCTGGGGTTGCTTCGATCTATAAAAATCTATTATTGCAGCGGAGTCGCTGAATGAAATAAAGCAACAGAAGCACATGAGTCTGGGTTGAAAACTCTGTATTGTAGCTGCATGACCAGTCCATATCACCTGCATCTTAGTTTAACGGCAGTTCAAGAATCTGGTTTAAAGTTCAAGAGAGGGACTATACGTGAGCTTTGTATGTGAAACATCAACCCAGGACCTCAAACCTTTCATTAAAGTTGTAGAAGTGACTTTAGCAAATGCACCGACTCGCAGCGGTTTTGAAAGAATGAGAGCTAGCCGCTCTGCTAAGGTCACGAGCTGTTTTAAATCAACTCCCTTGAAGCTCAGAAAAGGTTGCTCTGCGCTTTCCATCAAACTGTTGAGACCGAAGTGTTAAAACTCTTCTTAAAGTCACTATTCTGCTGAAAATGATGAACTCTGGAGTTTTTGCCTTGAATCCACAGAGTGGGCCACATTATATTGTCTTGCAGTTGTTCTGGTGAGATGTACCGAAATACAACCTCAAAGAGCCATTTTTCAATTTCTACGTAATTCTTCCTTATTAAATTGACAGTGACATTGATCAATGAGAATTTGCATTTCATAATTTAATCTAGGTTTAATCTGAGGTTTATCCTTGTACTCTGGTTTCTTCTCAAAATCCAAAAACATTTGAAGAGGTTTGGTCATTCTAAATTTACAGTAGATTTGAATGTGAGTGCGTGGGACTGTCTCTTTGTGTTTGCCCGGTGATGGACTGGTGTATCTGGCCATCGTATATAGTCAGCTGGGATCGGCTCCAGCACCAAGCAATCCTGAATTGGTTAAAATCTCAGACAATCCACTCACATCCTAATTAAAAACATAATACAAGTGTAATGAAAAAATAGATTTTTAACTATAAACGGTCAATTTTTAAAAGAAAAAAAAAAGTTGGACGTAACCAGTAATAGTTACTTGCCCTAAAAGGTTCCCATCGAAGCGGGCAATGAGCAAGGTACAGGATGGACAATCCATCACAAAATCAAATCAAACATATTGACAATCATGCAAATATCCAAAACTATTAATCATCAATCAGTACACACATCTTTGGACCGTGAGAAGAAGCTTTAGCACCTAGAGAGAATCCATTACTGTATTGAGAGAACATCCAAACGCCACATTTGTTCAAAGCAGGAGTCTATCTTTGGGGTCAGAGGCTAATCACAACTCCAACAAAGAAAAATATACTTGTTATCTCAAATCAGGCAGTTCTCTGTTCTGCAAAAAATTATGTGAAGTGTTTTGATTATCAGTCTAAGACACTGACTCATATTTCAGCACCTTCACTTATCAGCCTAACTTTTGTCCCAAGGCCCTTCATTAGCACTTCTTCTTCATTCCGTCATCATTACTCACTTTATGTGACCTGCACAAAACTGACAAGACTTTAAATTCACCCCTCGTTCTCTCCCCATCTTCTCCTCTCACGATTTTCCTGTATCAGCCTGAGTCTCACTTAATTTCAGCTGTGACTCTTGATTTTTCTCACATCACTGCCACTCTTGTTTATATATTTAGATTTATTTATCTTTTCAGATTCTTTGACTCTGACCCTCAAGATCATGTGGGAAAAAAAAAACTCTCGACCTTTACTTTTCAGACTGTGTTCATTACATGTTTCTTTGCCTTTGTTCACTGATACAGCATGTTGCCATTTTCCCCACTCTATTCTTTCCTTTTCCTCTCTTGTATTTTTTATGTTTTCCTCTGCCTCTTTTCCCCTCTCTTCTCTATTCATCTCTCCTGTTAAATATTTGATCATGGAGCTCACTGACACGACACCACTGTTCCCCGCTGCAGCTGATGTTTAGACCTCAAAGCGGAGGATGCAGAAGACAATTTAAATCCTATATCTGATCTTCTTTGTGTTACTTAGTTTTGTATATCTTCACAAAAGGAGTTGCGTAGAGGTTCTACTTGCCAACAGGGATATTACATTTTTATTCATGAAGCAGTTGAGGGAATTTCAATTAAGATGTAATGCAGAAGTTATTAATTGACTGTGTTAGAGCCGTAAATTGGGTGCTATAAAAATGAGCTCAATTAGCGTTTGTAAAATGTTTTTGGTAATTCAAAAGGCAGGTGCAAGCAAAAAAATGGCTTATTAAAGATGGAATAGGCTTCATATGTTAAATTCTATAAACACGTGTACGCTTGATAGGTTTAAAACTAGTGTTCGGAACAATAAGAAAAAGTGCAAACCTTTGAATATATCTTTGTACAAAACATTAACTAAAATGTAACGCTCCTTGAAGCGATTCTAAACGAGCACATGAGCGCCGTACTTAAGAGCGAGCGAAGGAGAAAAACAAATAAACCTCGAGACGACCACGCACATGTGACAGTTAAAAGAGGAGAGATAAATCAGAAAGTCGTTTCTACGCCTGACGCTTGAAGCTAAGTTGAGCGAGAGCGCTAACCCACTGACCCACATATCACGCAGCCAGCAGTTGGAGTAAAACACGGCGCCTTCGCTCGGTGCCAGTCTGCCACCAGGACGCTGACTCATTCCGTCAAACAGAAACACTTGTGATTCACACTCTGAAACAAACACACCTGCAATTACACACAATGGAAGTAAAGTGCACGAACAAAACTTTCAGAAATCGACGGTTATTATGGCAGCACATATAAAACTTGCTAACACAAATAACACATTAGTGCTAGACCTCACAAGTTTTTAATGTAAGGTCAAATGTTAGGTGAATTCATGGCTTTATCATAAAGGATCACATAAGGCTTGTACTTTCAAACTTTTAGCACTTACAGTCAACCTCATATATTGTACTCATTACATTTAAGATGTCATATACTACAGTAACTATATAAACAAAAGGCCTGAAAATAAAAGCTTCATATCATGTCATTGTATGATTTATGTAGACAACAGACTGATTATTACTTGTCTTTTCTTTTTAGAAAATCATTTAATTTGTGACTCACAAGTGCGACACAAGCTCAGTCACGATCTGGAAATATATTGTGTAACAATATAAAAAAAAACCTCCAAGGTTCTGAAATGGTCTTAAGTAACAGCGTTGATTTATATCACATGAGTTTTTGTTCACATAACAATAAAGACATCAAAGAAAAGACGATCGTCTGTTTGGAAAGAGCCTTTCTCTCGGGTGCCATGGCCTTCATGTAAACAAGCGAGCCTTGAATGGATCACTGCTCTGTAGTTTCAGTAAATAGGTGTCTACATGCGGCGGCAGCAGCTGGTTAAGTCCGACCTGGAGTGTGTCAGCTCATATGATGCAGACTAAACAGTAGAGAGCGAGGGAGGTCAGGGAGTCAGGAAGGCTTAAAGGAGGGGGGAGGAAGTGGGTCACTTTTCGTTGACAGATCCGTTGGAATTTGACACATAAAAATGCCTGCATTTATGATTTTAACTATAAAGTATGATTTAATCTCCGGCCAGAGAAAACACAGCATTGGTGTTTCTGTCTGGACTGTCCAGCAGCTGAAAGTCCAGCAGTTTCATGTCACTTTTCTGAATCATCATCAAGAGATGGAGCAGAGATCTTGGTGCTCCAATTCAGTTCTGAATCTTCTTTCAAGATTATGACTATTTTTTTTTCCCTCCATATGCCAGTTCAGGAAGCCGATCAGCTGAGTGTTAGACACATTGCGTCTTTCATCATCCCACACACCAGCACGTCTCCTTGAGCTCTGGTCTTATTGTTCATATCTGCACTCTTTCTTTGCATTTAGCTTTCATGCCTCTCCTGATAAAACTTGCGTACGTTCCTCACTACTTGCAGATCTTATCCTTCTTTTCCCAATTCTCCCAGTAGCCCATTTTTCTTCCACTCTGTCACTCTCCCCCTCATCTTCCTTACTTGCCTTTTCTTATTTCCAGCATCACGTCGCTGTTCCACTCGGTTTTCCCCTCCCTTTGCTTCCTTCACAGTCTCTAGACAGTAATGACTGGTCCTGTCGTCTGGTCAGTTAAAGTGTCTGAGGCTCAATTTTGTACCAGTGAATCATATTGCAGCTGTTGGGTGAGGAACTTTGAAACAGTGGAGAGAAAGAAAAAAAAAACACACTGGCTTCACAAACAGGAAAGAAACTGATTATGCAACTGAAGTTAAAAAACAATCCAAAAAAATTGGTTTCACTAGGTTTTTACCTGATAATAGTGATATGTTCCAGCAGTCGTGTCTCAGAATTTTTTTTTTAAGTACTTATATTCTGGGTGGCTTGCATATTAGCTGATAAGAAAGGCAAAGTTGAACTGCCAGGTTTTGCAGTACTTGGTATGATGTGTATTTCAATGGAAAGAGGGAAAATGTCACATATCAGGGCTGATGCCGAGACAACTCCCATTGTGGGGTATCAAAGTGCTGCTGATTGACACAATTATAGACAGGACATGAGAAAATACAGAGCTGAGTGTAACAGAGAGAAAGTTTTTAAGCATTAATCAACCTTCAAGGTAACAAACCATAACAGCTACACACAATTTATGTAATGTAGCATCAGTTAAGTTAAAAAAAAAAAAAAATCTACTCCATTGGGCAAATAGATATCGGCTCACGAGCAGATGAAGGTGAAGAAATCTTTTGAAGTATAAACACTGTATGGATGAATAATTTATATCACATTTAAAAGATAATGCAGTTCAAAGCTCTCTCAGCACTTTTTTTTTTATTTTGCATTAGTGCTTATTATATATCCTTATCTGTCCCTGATTGCATTGTGCAATCTTATAAAAAGTCTTAAGTGCTGTTGGCTTTACGTCTCACTTGTGTGCACTGTGTTACTGCAGGAATGGGAGTGATGATCTAAGGTGGAGCCAAATTATGATACTGGTGCAACGGGAGCCAGCGCTGGAGAAACAAACAGTGTGATGAGGAGACGGCACGTCTATAAATCTCTTTTTAATACCTTGCAGTCGTGTTGTTTCCCTTTATAACGATAATTTACAAACAATCTAATAGTCGCTTCTCATTACCAAAATACCCAGTGGATTGTTTTGTTTTCAAGACCACTTACACTTGCTGAAGTCTATACTCGCACAGAATTAGCACATAAAAAATATAAAACTATGATGACACGGTAGTGTCTCTGCTACAACTGACCGCATGATCACAGTTTGCC
Organism: Parablennius parvicornis; assembly: GCA_900302745.1. Lineage (NCBI taxonomy): Eukaryota > Metazoa > Chordata > Actinopteri > Blenniiformes > Blenniidae > Parablennius > Parablennius parvicornis. The sequence goes on along the minus strand of OMNM01004200.1, from coordinate 12,768 downwards.
ACTGAAACACATACTCAGTTTCACGGGCAGACTATAATTATGACTTCATTCTCTCGGTACGAGTCATCTGCAGGGCAGACGAGCTGATTCAATCCAAAACTGATAGCAAACAGAACCCTGATGCAAATTGCAATCACACCCTGTCTGGATCAACACACACCAGAAGCTACTTACTTCACCAATGACCAAAAACTCAGAACATAACTCTTCCCACAGTCTTTGTTCCATAATTAGATAGACAACTAATATCCCCCTGAAAGTCTTCTCAGCCACCAATGTTTAGATGGAATGAGAAACCAAAAGCATTGTTTTAGATTCAGTGGTAGGAGTGGACTTTCCCTAACTTAGGCTGCTCTCAATAAGGTCTTTGTCTCTATTTTGTCTGCATGCAAAAACATGTCATTTCATTCACGTTGTTTAGGAAGTTTCTGAGTGTGTTGCTGAATAATAAACAACTCAAACAGATTACAGTTACTGGTAACTTTATATGACAAGCAAATGGAGTTGTTTTTTTTTACCAGTTAATATAAAGAAAAGTTTAGTTACTTAGTGAAGTATCTATGATGTTACTTTCGACCGTGACATTCAGTTGGGCCTCGATTGCATATAGATGTTTTTTTTGCAATGTGCGGGTCAGGTTAGTGACTGATCCACTAAGTTCATCTGAAGTTAGTGGGAGGAAAATGCTTTAATATCTGGATGTTCCTGCTTCAAAACAACAAGAAGCAGCAATAAGCTGAGAAAACTCCCAACATGCAGAGCAGCAGGTTTTCTGAACATACTCATCATTGGTATTGTATTTCTTTAATTTCATTGATTTCTTTGTAAAGCACTGTGAATTGACCTGTGTTTGAATGGTGCTCTATAAATAAATTTGCCTTGCCTTGCCTTGTAGATAGAGTCTAATGTTAACGTCCATCTAAAATGCAGTGAAAAACAATACTCAAGTTTGCTTCCTTTATACAGTATACAGGGATTTAGTAAAAAAAAAGAAATGACACAAAAGGGGCTAGGGAGCCATTACAACTGGCTTAAGCTTGCATATAAATCCCTGATGAGTGTATTGGCATGTTAACACCACCCATACGTTCATGTGGATGAATGCTACAAAGTCACTTTCCAGGGTGAAGGTATCTTCAGTCTATTTACGAGTCTCACATGTGCATTTTTTTTTAAATTTCTTGCCATCTCTCCCCGTCTGCCTGTCTTTTTGCCATCCCCATTTGCCTATCAGGATGAGTCTTTCAACCTTCACTGTCCTCCATGCGTGAAGTTTTGCACATTTTCAACAGTCAAACCTCATTTCACAGTATGAAGCCTATATGCGTGCAGAGGCACGGGGCTTTGAGCGGACTCCATATTCTCCATATTCCCCAGGATGGCCTATCACACAGAGTCACTGTGAAATCTAGCAGGTGGCTCTATAAATGGAAAATGAGAGAGGCGACAACATTTTCAAAAGCCAAACTATGTACTTTGAACTAACCCTGAGAGTCGTAGATTCACAGACATCAAATACGCATTCAGACGAGCCTTGAACCTGAGGATAAGAAATTCTTTAAATTCAGCCAACTGTGTTTTGTTTTCAGCTAGATTCACACTATTGTTGCCCAGTTGCAATTTTCAAGCAAATATATCCAATTTAAACCCAAGATGAGGCTCGTGACCAGTTTTTAAGGGTAGAAAACAGGCTCTTGATGTCACCGTGGCCCCTGAGAACCGAGTACTTCTAAGAAAATGTTGGAATTGAAATTTGAGATAATTGGGCAAAGAGAAATGAGATGTGGCAATCTACAGAGAGAGAGAGGGGATTCCTTTCAAGTTTCTACCAAGGACACAGGCAAAAACGCACCCTGTAGTGGCAAAAACGCACCCTGTAGTGATATCAAATAAGACCCCTGAGGTTGACCAAACTAAAAGGAAGGGAGAACAGAGTCAGATCATATGCATGTTTTCATAACACACACTCCTCCTTCCTGGCAGGTGTATACTCATCTGTGTAAGTGACCATGATGTGTGTGTCTAAGCCTGCGTTTAACAAGCCATTTAAAGCAACGCTGTTTAGACTATGGGTAGAGAAGAAACCTTTCTCATAACAGGCGCATGTTGAGTTATGCTGGGAGTCTGGGGAGAACAAAAACATAGCCTTATTTACATAGCGAAGCCCAAAAAATATGCAGAGTAGCCACTGATCTTTCAGCTCTTCTCAAGCCTTAGTGCAGTAGTGCACAGATAATTAACATAGACGATAATCTCGTGATAGTGTCTGACAGCAGGATGAGGTGTTGGCTGTTTACACTCATAGAAAGTCACTGCGTACAAGAAAAAAAAAATAGAATTTAAAAAAAAAAACCTAAATCCAACAGCATTAATACCAACATGAGCCACACACAAGCCTACATATAAAACAAATGTATTATTTTAGTGTGTCCCATGGAGTAACTAATCTAGAAGGAGTTTTAACACAAGGCAGAGACAGAAAATAGACTTAGAGATTCTATGCCTGAGAGAGAAAAGAGCATTACCGAAAACAGGGTTCACCGTAGGAAACTATCATCTCTTTGTTTGAAACAGTCCATTGTTTGTCAAGATGTGAATGCTTGCTAAGAAACACATTCACTGTATTCACCCAAAAAGCTGACTATTTAAACACATGATCCTATAAAATATTACATGAAAAACACTATAAAAACAGCGCAAAATGAGCTGGCCAACCGCTCTGAAACACCTAAACTTTCTCTAAAAACAATGGAGCCTGAAGTATCAACGAATGCTGTGTTTGACATGAACTGTCTTATATTCTGGTAATCCTCAAAGAAAGTGTACCAATGTACAAACTCTGACTCAACAGAGTTGCACAACAATGTGGAAAATCTCACCACAACCTACCAAGTGTGGTAACGTGTCACAAGCAGAGAGGCTTTGTTTCCTGCTCAAAAGTTACAGGAAGATCGCATTGTGGGTTGTTTTTTGTTTTGCAGTTTCCATTTAAAGTAAAAGTTGAATTGTGAAAAAAAATCCCTCAGTGGATAATCGGGTCTCATCAGACATGAGAAAGTGGCTACTTACGATCCAAGCCGTTGATGTACTTCATAGATATCTCACAATGTCCCCACACAGCGCTGACGATGGGGTACAGCTTCTTTCCTTTTAGCCCTCTGAATGCCACTCCTAGATACTGTCCGTCCACCATAAAGCTTAGCGTCCCTTCGTCCATGTCCAGAATGACTAGCAGAGAGTCCGGTAGACTGAATGACTCCTCTGGCTCCAGGAAACAAGGGTAAAAGGGCAGCAGGCTATGGGCCCGGTTCTTACTGTTATGGTAGAGTCTGTTACGTCCCAGATCCCAGCCCCAGGACTCACAGTCCGACCCAACCAGCGCCGTGTACCCAACAGAATGTAATGGAGCCTCGGAGGTCGCCACACCGACCACGGCGTGAGTGCCCCGTTGCCGAGCGGGCCAGTGGATTCTCCACACGTGAAGGCCTCGCGTGTAGCCGACTCGCCCCCGGATGCAATCCGTGCTCTGAGCAACTGGGTGGCGATGAAAAGTCAACTTATCGTCGTCTTTGATGAAGATGTTGAGAGAACGGTCGTCTGGGTTCCATGCGTGACGGAGCTGGGTTTCCAGTCCAGCGCACGGCATGTCTAGTAGTAGATCCAGCCTCGGGGGTTTGGCAAAATCTGGACCCCTGAGCTCCGGGTGCTGTCTACGGTGAGCGGTGGGCCGATAGGACGGGGAGCCCCCGCTTTCCCCGCGAC